>PISX010010590.1:41257-69858 GCA_004024625.1 Mellivora capensis
CCTGCCCGTCTCTCCACTCACCCATCCACCCATCCATCTACTCACCCACCCACCCATCTACTCACCCACCCATCTGCTCACCCACCCACCCGTCTATTCATCCATCTACTCACCCACCCACTCGCCATCCACCTACCCATTCATCCACCCATCCATCCACTCATTCACCCACCCACCCACCCATCCATCCGTTCATCTACTCACCCATCCATTCATCTGCTCACTCACTCCCCCATCCACCGATCCATCTACCAAGTTGGGGGACATGGTAGCAATCCAGATAGATGAGGCTGTTGCCGTTGTAGAACTTACATGTAATGGGCCAACACATGACACACAAAGTCATCCCGTTGTGGTACATGCTATGAAGGAAGTAATGGTGATATGATAGCCCCTGGGTTGGGGGAGGCTGCTGTGGGTGTGGGAGACCCCGAGTGAAGCGGCGGCGGGAGCACAGAGTGAGCTGCAAAGCGAAGGCCTGAGGACTGACTGCGGCTTGTTTAAGAAGTGGAGAGGATAGGGTTGGAGTGTGGAGTGCGACGGCAGAAGTCACGTGGGCTGCGGGCCAGGGTGGAGTGCGATTTTGTCCCAGGTACAGCCGAGTAAAAAAGGTGGAGAGTGACTGGCCCTTGTGTCCCTTTTGAAAGATGGCTCTAGCAGCTGCGGGAGTGTGGGCTGTAGAGGGCAACAGTGACATAGGGTGACAGTGAGACCCTGTCTAACCCAGCTGGGCTGGGAAGAGGGAAGAAGGGATCAGTTCAGCATACATCTTGGAGGCAAAAACCACTGAGATTGGTGAGGGTAGGAGAGTGTGAAGCAAAGCTGTCTTCTGGGAGCCACCTTTGCATTTTGGAGGAGGTAAAGCCCTCCTCAGGGATACCCTATTTCCCCCATTTTGTTGTTTGATTTTTTTTTTTAGGTGTTTATTTTTATTTACTTAGAGAGAAGAATGAGCGGTGGTGGGGAGGGCAGAGGGAGAGGTGGAAACAGACTGCCCGCTGAGGAGGGAGCCCAGTGGGGGCTTGATTCCCCCGTAGATCATGACCTGAGCCAAAGGCAGACGCTTAACCAACTAAGCCACCCAGGTGCCCCTCCGCCATTTTGTAAATGAGGAAACAATGTTTCTTGGCAGGTAAGTTACTTGCCTTGGATCATCCAGGTGAGAAGGTAGAGCTGCGATTCTAAGTAGATCTGTGTGTGTTGACGATTCCACCAGGCTTCCACTGGACCGGAAGCTTCCTGGGGCTGCCAGGGGTAGGGGGCTTAGCAGTCAGGGAGGCCTTGCAGCCACAGAACTCCCCTGGGGCCTGGCCTTTGCAGGGTAAATTTATCATTAGTTTGGAGAACATTTCTAGAACATGGAACACATTTATCTTTTTAAACAGAACAAGCGTCCCAAAGCCAAACGGAAGCAGTTTTAGATGCTCTGGAGCACTTTCCCCTCTAGGGAGCACAGAGAGGAGAGGCTGACTTTTCATCAGTGGTTTTCTGCATTTCTGCATGTACACGTGTGTATACACACACAGGCATCCTGATCATGGGGGCTGGGGAGGCTCACAATAGAGGGTGGGAGGGAGGATGGTTGGTCTTGGAGGATAATACCCCCTTCCATTTTCTTGGTCACCTGGAGGCGACCTGTGCTCCTAAGGCTCAGACCTCAAGGGCTGTGTTTCCATCCTATCGTCTCCTCTCTGGGCGGTTCAGGTTCCTGGGTTAAAACTGTAGACCCACTATACCCCATCTTGAATTGATGCCTGCTGGTCCTAGCCCGCGGCCCCCACCCTTTTGCTAAGGAGAGGAGCTGTGTGTTGCTCAGGTTTAAAGGCGAGACATCGCAAAGTTCGAGGGCCTTGTTCCCGGTCCAGAGGGCAGACCGTCCTGTACACCCAGAGAGGCTGCTGGGCTGCGCAGGGATGTGGCAGGCTCTCTTTGTTCCCAGGCTGGCTGTCACCCCCCACCCCACCACCATCCCACCCCCGGCCTTCATGGATGCTAGGATGTCCAGAGAACTGGGTCACACACAGGCTTTCGAACCGTGTGACTAGATACTCACTCTCCCAGATTGAGCCTTCTAGGTCAGAGTTCTTTCTCTTTTTCCCTAAAATTGCTGGTGTCAGTGATATCTTCCTTATAGGACATCAGCCCGTCTCAGCCTGCCTTCCCTTGTGAGAACCCAGGTGGGGCAGGGAGGTAGTGTTTGAACCTGGCTGCCCACCTTCTCTTGTATTCCTTGTTTTTTTGGCCAGGGGTTCTACGAGCCTTAGTTTCTTTGGAGTCGGGATTTCTGTGTCTTCCGTTAACACTCAACCCTCTCACTGCCCAATGAGCAGAGACTGAGATGGAAGCTTCTTTATGTGGCTGTGGAGAGTGTCTCTGGTTTCCCAGAGAACGGGCAGCCTTTGCCTCTTCTTTCTCATGATCACTCCAGCAGTTTCCACTTAGTTGGTAAAAACTTAACTTAGTTTTAGCACCCAGTTACCATGTCTGTGCCTGTCAGGGGGCACAATAGGCATCCCCGTATTTAACCCTCAAAGAACCTGAGAGGTAGACACGATCTGTGCCATTTACAGATGCAGGAAGAGGGGCCGAGAGATTGAGTGACTGCCTGAGGGCACTCAGCTGGAAATCAGCAGAGCTAAGACCCAAACAAGGTCCCTCTGGCTCCTGAGAGTGTGCTGGCCTCTCTCAGACAGTAGTTGGGGGGTCAGATGAACTCGGAAGACAACAGGACACAGGCCTCGTGGACCCAAACCCGAGAGGCTACCAAGGAGCCCTGATTCATCGTCAGGAGGCCCATGTTCTTTCTGCTTCATTTTCTTTTCTGATTCATGTTAATCTTTAATGGATTTGCCTAGAAAGAAACACAGGTAACACTTTGGAGTTTATCCTACAGTTATTTCTTTGTGTGAGTAAACACATATACACATTGACAATATATGTGTTAGGAAATTAAGGTATAGTCTGAGGTTTAGGTCAAGTTTTTATTGCATTGGTATTTTGAATAGGTAATATAATGTCATGGTTCAAAAAGAAACAAAAGCAAAAATAAAAAAAGAAGAGGGTAAATAGTGAAAAATTTCCCTCCCTCCCTTTCCTGCCAGGCATCTAGTTCCCCTCTCTGTGATAATATTTTATAATGTAATCCTTCTTGAAGAACAGTGTTTAAATAAGAAAGTGAACACACACAGACACATAAGTTGTCTTTTTTTTGTTTTTCACCCATATGGTAGGGTAACGTAAGAGACCCACTTGTTACCACCTTGCTTTTTTCACTTAAAGATCATTCCAGATCCGTTCATGTAGAATTGTTATTTTTTAAAAAATTGTCCTGTTTTTATTTCTTTTTTTATTTTTTTTTTTATTTTTTTTTAAGATTTTATTTATTTATTTGAGAGAGAGGCAGTGAGAGAGAGCATGACCGAGGAGAAAGTCAGAGGGAGAAGCAGACTCCCCGTGGAGCTGGGAGCCCGATGCGGGACTTGATCCCAGGACTCCGGGATCATGACCTGAGCTGAAGGCAGTCGTCCAACCAACTGAGCCACCCAGGCGTCCCTGTCCTGTTTTTAAAAG
Organism: Mellivora capensis; assembly: GCA_004024625.1. Taxonomy (NCBI): domain Eukaryota; kingdom Metazoa; phylum Chordata; class Mammalia; order Carnivora; family Mustelidae; genus Mellivora; species Mellivora capensis. The sequence goes on from PISX010010590.1 coordinate 44,828, forward strand.
ATGTTTTTCCATGTAATTAAATATTTTCTAAAACTTGATTTTTTTTCATGGTTGTGTATACAAAATTAACATCAGATGAATATATTTTAATTTATCTAACTAAACCTATATGATGGCCATTTAAGTCATTTTCAGTTTTGGACTATGAAAACACTTTTGTTATGATATCCTTATTCAGTTGTGCATCTGTGAATATTTCTTTAGAATCAATACCTAGAAATGGAAATACTGTGTCAAAAGGCATGAACTTGGGGCGCCTGGGTGGCTCAGTTAAGCATCTGCCTTCGGCTCAGGTCATGGTCCCAGGGTCTTGGGATCGAGTCCTGCTTCGTGCTCCCTGCTCAGTGGGCAGCCTGCTTCTCCCCCTCCCACTGCTGCTCCCCCTGTTTGTATGCTTTCTCTCTCTCTGTCAAATAAATAAAATCTTAGAAAAAGGTATGAACTTATTACCAGTTCTCCTCCAGAATGTACCCGTCCATACAGCAAGTTATGAAAGTATCAATTGCCCTATCCTCTTGCCTTTTTAATGAAAATGGAATTTTCAGTTTGCTCCTCATATCCATATTAGGTAATTTAAAAATTCCTTTTTGTTTTTTCTTTCATGTCTATTCATGTATTGTGTTCCTTTTTAAAAGTAGGCTCCTCCTTGGGGCACCTGGGTGGCTCAGTGGGTTAAGCCTCTGCCTTTGGCTCAGGTCATGATCTCAGGGTCCTGGGATCGAGCCCCGCATTGGGCTCTCTGCTCAGCGGGGAGCCTGCCTCCCCCTTTCTCTCTGCCTGCCTCTGCCTACTTGTGATCTCTGTTTGTCAAATAAATAAAATCTTAAAAAAAAATAAGTAAAAGTAGGCTTCTCCTTTTTCTCTTATAGATTTGTAAGTAGTCTCATACATTAATCATTAGTGTCTTGCCTGTCCATAAATGTCAGATTCAGCCTGAGTTCTAGTCATGCCTCCGCCCCGTCCCATGCTCCAGCCTTCCGCGTCTCCAGCTGTGAGTTCTGTGGTCGCTGAGCTGCACATTCTTCACCCCGCAGGCGCCAGGAGCTCCGCGAGCTTCGGCTGCTCCAGAAAGAAGAACACCGGAACCAGACCCAGTTGAGCAGCAAGCACGAGCTGCAGCTGGAGCAGATGCACAAACGTTTTGAACAAGAGATCAATGTGAGTGCGAGAAAGGACGGGTCCCCGGAGGGCTTCTTGCCCCGTGTTTTCTTACAGGCAGTAGGGAGCCCAGTTCCTGTGGTTTCCTGATCTCACGAGGCCTTGACTTGTGAACACAGAATCTCATGAAAGTCTCAGTGCTTCTCTGAGTCATTTGGGAGGGTCTCCAGAAGGGGGCAGACCTTTGTCGAGCACCATGCAAGAACCTTGCAAGGTAGACAGTCTGGTCTCCCTTTGGCACGAGGAAACAGAGACTCGAAGAGGCTAGTGACTTGTCCCAGGTCACATGGCAGAGGTGGTCGAGCTGGGATTCAAGTCCAGGCCTGGTCAGCTCTGGGCTTGCCTCATCTCGATTCCCATCTTCCTCCTGGGTATAAAGCGACTTTGCTAAATTTCTCCTTCTGTTTCTTCTAGGCCAAGAAGAAGTTCTTCGACACGGAGCTGGAGAACCTGGAGCGTCAGCAGAAGCAGCAAGTGGAGAAGATGGAGCAGGACCACGCTGTGCGCCGCCGGGAGGAGGCCAAGCGGATCCGGCTGGAGCAGGACCGGGACTACACCAAGTTCCAGGAGCAGCTCAAACTGATGAAGAAGGAGGTGAGTATGTGTTGGGCAGAGGCTGGTGGTGTCTAGGTTGCAAGTGATCAGAACCCTAGCTGAGCCCCGCTTTTAGGAGCTCGTGTCCATGTGTCTGGATTCACGGGCCCAGCTGCCCCTCGAAGAGCCACTTCTCCGTCATTTGCTGTCTTGTGTTGACTTGACTCCCAGGCAGCTTTCGGGACATCCTCCCAGCCTAGCCACCCCAGCTGAAAGAGAACAGGGGAGAAGGAAGGCATGGCAGCCCAGGGGGATCTGAGATGCTTTCAGCAGAAGGGGGAGTGGGTGCTGGGGCCAAACACAGTGTGTCTTCTGTGCCCTGCCTTCTTTCTCCCCAAACAGCAGTCCCCTAGTTGGGACCCACGTGGCTCTTCTTCTCTTTCCTCTCCCAGCTGGAAGAGGAAGGGGAGGGTGGCAAAGAGGCAGATGGTCTGGAGACAAAGGGAGAGAGGCAGATTTCCCAGCCTGCCCTGGGGAAGGGCATCTGGGTTCCAAAGAACAGCCCACACCTCCCTCTGTGGAGCCTGTCGCCAGCAGGCGGGGGCATACTTGGTGGGCCGTTCCCAGTGTCCAGACAGCCTGTAAGGGTGGTCTGTGGGGCTGGCGGCCTCAGAGCCCAGCAAACAGACCGCAGTGTGTGGGCGTGACATTTGTTGTATCCAGGGGGCCTCGGGCCTCTGCAGGGCCATGGCTGGGGTGAGACGTGTGGGCACAAAACTTAAGGGAATGCCAAAAACCTTGCTCATCAAATAATATTCTAGTGTGGTGTTTTAAAATAAAAACTAACTGCAAAATATTCACGGTGAACAGAATGTCAGCTACTTGAAGTCACCCTCCAATAGGACCAAGATTAGTGTAAGGTATTGAGTTTGAGTCCTGCAAATATAGGGCGGGATCCTGTCTGTATTACAATTTTGATATTCACGGGGCTCCTGGGGGGCTCAGTCTGTTAGGCGTCTGCCTTTGGCTAGGTCATGGTCCCAGAGTCCTGGATCGAGTCCTGTGTCAGGCCCTCTGTCCACTCTGCGGGGATCCTGCTTCTTGTCCCTCTGCCTACTGCTCCCTCTGCTTGTGGTCTCTGTCAAATAAAGTCTTCAAAAAAATTTTTTTTGATAGTCATGATTTGGGACATGAATTTTAAGATTTTTAAATGTAATTTATCTTGATTACTGAAGTTTATGGTATTCCCTTTTATGCCCAGCAGGGCGCCTCATTGGCCTTACCCTGCTCCTCGCCCTCCTGCTGAGAGCCAGGCCAATGGGCTGGGGTACGATGCTGATATGAAGCACACCCCCAGCTCCAGTGCAGGGAGCAGAGGCTTGGGAGTCAGGCCTGGTTCTGAGTCTTGGCTCTGGAACTAACTGTTGAGCCTTGGACAGCAACTTTCCTGGGTCCCAGTTACCTCCTATCAAAATGAGAGCTACTCAGCACCTCTTGTACGGACTATCCACATGCAGGGCACTGTGCTAGGTGCTGGGTGTACTGAGCAAGAGAGACAGGAACCTTACTCTCAAGATGCCGTTCACTGCCACGGAAGCCAGGAGGTTTTGGCCATTAGAGATGTATGTTTTCTCTACCCGTCGTTTTCTCCTTTCCTTCTGGCACTCCCCAAAACACGAATGTTACACCTTTGGTATTTTCCCATAAGCCTCTAAAGCTTTAGTCTTTGTCATCCTTTCTCTTGGTTGTTCATGTTGTATAATTTTTATTACTCACTCTTCAAATTTACTGGCCCCTCTGTCACCTCCACTCCACCTCAGCTCTGCCCAGTGCTTTCTGTGTTTCGTGTCAGATGCTGTATTGTTTGGTCCTAAGTTTTTTGTGTGCCTCTTTTTTGAAGATTTATTTATGTGAGACAGAGAAAGGGAGAGCACGTGCCTATGTGCGGGGGTGGAAGGGCAGAGGGAGAGGGAGAAGCAGACTCTGCACTGAGCACAGAGCCCGATGTGGGGCTCGATCCCATGACCCCGAGATCATGACCTGAGCTGAAACCAAGCATCACATGCTTGACTGAGCCACTTTGTGTCCCTTCTCTTTTTTAGGGTTTGTATTTCTGTGTTGGAAACATTCTTTTTTTCCATTAACCTCAGGTGTTTACCTTCACCTGACGGAGTGCGGTTACAATAGCTGCCTTAAAGTTTTCGTCTGGTAATTCTAATGTCTGGGTCATCTTGGAATTGTCATGTGACGATTTTTTTCTTTGAAAATCGGTCCGATTTCCTGATTCTTTGTATTTAGAGTCATTTTGGATTTACTGGCATTTACTGGTCACTGACATTTTGAATGTTAGGGTCTATATACTCTGGGTCCCATTACAGTCTAGAGAATATTGACGACTGTTTTAACAGGCAGTCAGATCCTGGTAGGCTCAGAGCACAGGGTCTGTCTTGGCTTCTGAGGGTGGTGGCTCCCATCGTTGTGTGGTTTACAAAGCCCCTGCTATACTGCTTTGGGTCTGTCTTGTACCGCTCAGCTCAGGTGAGCTTGAGATGTGCGTGCGCTCATGCACAGAATCAGGGTTTCCCTCCTGCTGCTGCCTTCTCTCTGGGGTTCTTCCCACACGCTGTCTGACCTGCACAAGCCTCTTTTCCAGGTCCTCTGCCAGAACATGAGGTTTCTTATGGAGTTTGAGTCACTGTTCCCACCACACCACTGTGCAGGTTTGGGACTGGTGCAAAGCCAGGAGCGCAAAAGGAAAAAAACCAGGAAACTGAAAAATTAGGAGACTCACCCCTGTCCTAACCTCTTCTCTAAGTTTTGACTCCTCCAGTGGCCACCTCTTTTTGTTTACTTTTCAGAGCCCTTGGGTAGTTGTTTTTTTGTATTTTACCCAGGGTTTTTCATTGTAGTCAGCAGGAGAGAGAGGCTGCTTTGGCTTACACTCACCAGGCCAGAAGACCTCCCCTGGAATGTACTTTTGATCCTGGACAGTATTTTTCTACCAGCGGCTCCTAAGAGCCCTTTGTCAGTGAGTTTTGGGGTGTTAGGGACTTGTTAAGGTGTGGGTTCCTCAGAACTCTCTGAAAAACTCTGGGTGCCTTAGAGAGAACTATCAGAATCTCTTCTCCCTCTTCTGTTATAAAAGACAGAAGCCCATTTCCAGCTGGCTTGAAAACACTGGCTTCCGACCAGGAGGGCAGAAGTGTCACCAGGAATCCTTCCTTTTCAGGTTTTGGTATTGCTTCCTGGCACTGAGTTTTGTCTCAGGCAGGCCCCTCTAGGGTGACCCACTGTGGCCTCCATCTTCCAAGTTTAGCAACCCCAGAGTATAGACAGTTGCTTTCTTTGATGGTTCCAGCACACATCCTAAAGCTCTCACCGGCCCAGCGAGGGTCATGTGTTCACCTCTGAACCAGTCCCTAAGGCCAGGGCGTGGAGTATGGTGACTGACAGCCTGCTTCATATGTCCAGCCTAGAGCCAGATGGAGGGGGGCGGGCGCTGTCAGCCCCACCTGAACCTCAGGCACTGAGGAGACAGTACCTGAAGTGTGTGTCGTCTTTTCCAAGGAGATCACACCCCTGAGGGGTTAAAAATAGCTTCAGTTATTATAACGGCTTAACAGATTGACAGTTTATCTGTGGGATTAGCATTTCATGGGGGCGGGTAATGAGGAAGAAAATGTCTAAAAAGGCTTCTGAGGGGATAGTACTGGACAAAGGTGGAGCAAGGGAAAGGGAGGTGCTGCCATCAGAAGGGGGCTGGACGGCAAGCAGCAAAAGCTGCACCTCTCGCTCTGGGGGAGTCCAAAGCCAGAGCCAGCAGCAGACAGGAGTAGGCCTGTCGGGACCCCTGTCAGAGGGGCTTGGTGGAGAGTGTGGTTGGGGGCCGGTGTCTAGAAAGCTGAACCTCAACTTTGGTCTTCCTGACCCAAGAGTTCAGGGGTTGAAGACTTATTTTCTAGGAAATGTGAGGAGGGAGCCTGACCCCACCACTCTCTGCTGTTTCTGGTGCAGGTAAAGAACGAGGTGGAGAAGCTCCCCAGGCAACAGCGGAAGGAAAGCATGAAGCAGAAGATGGAGGAGCATGCGCAGAAGAAGCAGCTTCTTGTGAGTTCTTGCCCCTTAGTCAGGGACCAGAGGGGTTGGAGAGTTCCAGGTTTGAGACCCTCAGTGATGAAGTTCCCCTTCTGTCAATGCCTGTGCCTTGCTCCTTGCATACCCATCTCTCATTCTGAGTGCTTAAATCCAGCCTATCCTTGTTAGCACCTCCCCCATGCAGCCTTCCTTGACTGCTCTCACTCCGGCTAGGAGTAAGCTCCCATTTCTGGACATTCCAGCCCTTTACATCCTCCTCTTCAAAGCGTTTCGTGCCTCCTGCCTTGTCTTAGGGTTGTATGTATGTCCTACCTCCTTGAATAACCCAGTACATCCACCAGTCCACTTAGCATCTTTTGGAATTTCATCCATCAAACCCACGATCTCCTGGACCTGACCCTGTTCTTGGATTCCGAGGGGGCACTGCCTTCCATCCTGCCGTCAGGCCAGAAACCTTGTCATTCCTGACATCTCCTTTTCCTCCTTTTCTTCCAATCCTTTATCGCTTCCAGAAAGCATGTTTTTTTGTTTTTGTTTTTGTTTTTTAAAGCTCCAGACTGTCTCTGGGTTTATCCACTTTGTTTGCATCTCTATGACTTCTGGCCATGGCCATCTTTTGCCTGAACTGCTGCAGTAGCCTCCCAGCTAGTCTTCTTGCTTCCTCTCTTGCTTTCCTACAGTTTTCTCTCCCACCAGCCAATGTAATCAACATAGATTCCAAATCTGATCATGTCACCCTCCCTCTATAGTCTTGTGTCCTGAAAACCTTCAGTGGCTCCCACTTTGTTCATAAGATAGGCCAACCTCCTTATGTGCTTACAAAGCCCCGTGGGTCTAGTCCCGGCCAGCCTCTCCCAGCTTGACTCAGTCCCCTCTGTGCCAGCCTCACTAGCTTTTGTAGCCCTTGTCAGACCATGTGCTCATTTTTCTCCCACTATGGAGTCTGTATATTTTGCTTCCTCTGCCCCCAAACATACACTTAAAAATGCTTTGTATACTATCTGGTGTAGCATTCATGGCTTACCAGGGTAGGTGGTGTTTGGTTTTCCCTTTGCAAAGGAAGAAACTAAGGCTCAGGAAGGTGACTCTCTGGAGTTAGCAATATGGGGCACGGCCCCAAACTCAGTCTGTCTCCAGACTTTGTGTTTTCTCCAGGACACCATCATTCTGTCCTACAACCTGTCCCTTGATGCTATCATCAGAAGAAGAATTTCGGCCTGGGGAGGGTGGGAGAGATGGCCCCCAGCCCCGCACAGGGAGAGTAGATTGGCTCTTCAAGGAGGCTATTTTGGCAGTGGCATCAAGAGCCTCAAAAATGTGCACATTGTTGGCCTGGATTTTCTGTTTCTAGAGACTAATCCTGAGGATAAATCATCACAGAGGTTTACAAACAGCACCCAGAGGCTGAAGAGCAGTACCATCTAAAATAGAGACAACCTGGAAACAACCCATTAAGTATTGGGTGAATAAGCTAGGGTACACCTGGGCCATGAAGTATTGTCAGCCATTAAAACTCATTTGATAGAAGATTACATTAGGACATGGAAAGGTATTTTTCATTTTTAAAAAATTATAGTAAAACATATATAATAGAATTTAGCATCTGAAGCATTTTTAGCATCTAGTTCAGTGGTATTAAGTACATTCACCCCATTGTGCCAACCATCCCCACCACCCCTCTCTAGAACCCTTTATCTGGCAAAACTGAAACTACCAAATAAGTAGTAACACTCCATGATACCCCTACCCGTCCCTGGAAACCACCATTCTGCTTTCTGCCTCCACAAATCTGACCTCCTAAATGTGGGAACATACGGTATTTGTTCTTTTGTGTCTGCTTTACTTCAGTTTAGCAGGCCCTTGAGAGCCACCCATGTCGTAGCACACATAAGAAGCTCCTTCCTTTTTCAGGGCCGAGTAATAGTCCATAGTCTATCTGTCTGTACTACGTTTTATTTATGCACCTTTCTATCTATGGATAGTTGTTTCCATCCCATAGCTATTGTGAATAATGCTGTTATGAACATGGGTGTACAAATCTTTAAGTCCTTTTGCAGAAACATGTTTGTATAGATAAACCCAAACCAGCTGCTACTCCTGGGTGATAGGATTTCTGCGAATTTTTGTTTCTGCTTATGTGTTCCCTAAAGTTTTAAAATTTTATTTATTTATTTTTAAATGGGTGGCTCTGGTTTTTTTTTTTAAGATTTTATTTATTTATTTATTAGAGATCACAAGTAGGCAGAGAAGCAGGCAGAGAGAGAGAGAGGAGGAAGCAGGCTCCCTGCTGAGCAGAGAGCCCGATGTGGGGCTCGATCCCCGGACCCTGGGATAATGACCTGAGCCGAAGGCAGAGGCTTTAACCCACTGAGCCATCCAGGCACCCCAAATTTTAATTTTTTAACTCTTTACAGAGGCAGAAAGAGGTCATCAGGAACCCCCTCATTACCTGATCTTAGGAATTAGGAGCTCATGTCCCCTTACTCCCCCACCCTTCTGTGTTATTTTGAATCAAACCCTACATATCCTATCATTTCACCTAAATGTCTCAGTATGTATCTTTAAAAAATAAATCCACAATACTATAAATGTACCTAAAATTTTAAATATTTAACAATAATTACTGACATATTTGCATTTGAATCATTATTTACATTTCCAGTTGTCTCATTAATTCTTCTGTTTTACAATTTGTTTGAATCAGGGTCCACATAGAGTGCACGTGCCACAACTGGTTGACGTGTCTTTAAGGCTGACATTTCCACGTTTTCTTCGCTGCTCGTGATGACCTTTCTTCTGTAATAGCAGTAGAGGGCGAGGTGCCTAAGCCAGCACTAAAGGTCTGTTCTCTCTGCCACACAGGACCGGGACTTCCTGGCCAAGCAGAAGGAGGACTTGGAGCTGGCGATGAAGAAGATCACTGCTGATAACAGGCGGGAGATCTGTGACAAGGAGCGCGAGTGTCTCACTAAGAAGCAGGAACTCCTTCGAGGTGGGTGCCAGAGAGTGGGCTCTGCTAGGAACTGCAAGGTGCTTCTCCATCCTAAAAATAAAAGACATTCCTTCAGGGCGAAATGTGGGGACAGCGCCCCCTGAAGTTGGGGCTGAGGCACAAAAACCAGTTGTCACCAACACTATTTGACATTATTCCTGATGTCGAGGAAGGAAGGAAGAAAGAAAGCGATGGAGAGCGGGTAGAAATTCTAATAGGTCCACTGGGTGAACGGGGTGCCGGGGGTCGGACCGTATTGAGCCCTGTATGAGAGCTATCGCGTATCAAGCGACTGCTTTGCCAGGCCGTATGCCAGTCCTCATGGCTCGGTCTCCTTGAATCTTCACCTTAACGCAACAAGGTGTTCTTGTAGACGAGGAAACGGAGTCTTGCGGAGCGACTGTGCTGTGGCTGGGGTTGCTCTGCTAATGGGTGGTAGAGTGGGCCTTGACCACGGATCTCCTCTGGAAGCCGGGCTCCTAACCACCCTGCTGTGGGTGGGGCTGACAGGTTTGCATGCCAGCAGGTCCCTCACAGCCCAGGACCTTCTGGAGACCCCAGTGTGGGCCAATCCCAGAGGGAGGGCAGAGGAACTGCTGCGGAGGGAAGGCTTCTGTATCTGGATGGCGTCACTTGGCAGGGTGAGGTCCTGGGATAGAGCTCTGAAGGGCAGCTCGGCTTAGGGTCTTTCTACTGCCCGGGCTTTATCTCATCTAGTTTGGTGTGGTTTTGTGGGGTGTGCAAAGCAAGTGGGCTCTCAGTGGCCAAAAAATCTGTTGTTTGAGCTGCATGTATAACAGTTGGATGGTGAAAATTTGAGTCTGGCGCCTGTGGGCTTTTGAGCCAACAGAGCAGCCTGTTGTGAAGAAGTAAACACATAGGACCAAGGTTCCCGCACCGTGTCTTGCTTACTGATACAGCAAAGCGCTGTGGCAGCTCATGCAGCTGAGCAGGGTGGACCCCTCAGTACTTGGGGATGGGGCTGCGAAATGGGGTCCCTGATGTTCTGAGGAGCTACAGATGTTGCCCTCATTTTCTTTTTATGTCCCACAATATTGAGAAGACCCACCCTCCTTAGGGGACAGTGGTTCTGGTTTTGGTCGGGAAGCCAAATCACCATTCCGATTACTGTGGGCAGCTCCGGTGTTCACAGAACAGGAATGCAGTGACATAAACTGACCATTCTTCATGGGTTGAGCGCAGCCCGCTTTGTGTCTCGCGGGGCCTGAAGTCTTCCTCTGACACCCTGCCTGTGGCTGAGCAGAGGATCAGATCATAGACTTCCAGTGATAAAATGCCAAATACTGCTGTCTCAGTAATGTTTATATAAGGGACGTGCAGTGGCCAAGGAGGGTGTCGCACATTTTCCAAAGGACGAAATAGCGACAGAGCTGTCCTGGCTTCTTCATGGGCTCCATGAGCCCTTCCCACCTGCCCGTTAAGAAACACAACATAAATATGTCTCCCGAGAACACCTCTCCCTCTGTGGCGTGGTTGTACGCATTTGGCAGAAGCAGGAGTGGAGGCCTGGAGAAGGTTTGTTACCTGTCCCAAATCCTAGTGATTGAGAGGGGCTCCAACCTAGGTCTCCGGTTTCTGTGGCTTCTGACTCTGGTCACTTCCTGGTGTACTGCTCTCCTGGCAGTGGGGCTCTGGCCATAAGCATCTCATCAGGCCTCATCCTTCACAGACCGGGAGGCCGCCCTATGGGAAATGGAGGAGCATCACCTGCAGGAGAGGCACCAACTGGTGAAGCAGCAGCTCAAAGACCAGTACTTTCTCCAGCGGCATGAGCTGGTGCGCAAGCACGAGAAGGTGAGGTCCCTGGCTGGGTGGGCCACCAACAGGACTGGGTAGGGCCGTGAGGCTACGCTGTGACAGGGCGCCACTTGAGTATGATCTGTGCTCCCAACAGGAGCCAGGTGTTGGTCGCAGTGGGGCCTGGGAGGTTCTTGGGGGATGTCCTGCCTCAGGTGGAGGCGCCAGGAATAGGGGAAACCATGTAGGGAAGCAGATGGCAGCTCCCTCACGGACTCCTTAGGGTGTGTCTTTCACTTCTTTCCCTTCTCCCTCATCTTTCCATTTCCCCCTTACCGCTCTCTTCTGCATGCATTCCTTCAGAATGCTTTTAAGTCTCAACTTAAACACCACTTCTGCCGGGAAGCCTTCCTTAACCCCCTCAGACCAGGCAAGGGCCCCTGCTCTGTGGGGCCAGAGCGCCCTCTACTTCTGTGTAATTGTCCGTCTTGGTTTGATCCCCTAGTGGGAACAGAGACGGACAAACCAAGCTATGGATGTACAGTCAGTGGGTGATTACAGTTCCTAATCTAAATGCAATGATGGCGATCAGCACAGGGCTATGGCCGCTCTAATAAGGGTACCCAACCTGGCTAGGAAGTCAGGGGAAGCTCCTTGGAGGAGGTGACAGCCATGCCAAGTTTTGAAATACAAGCAGGTGTTAGGTGAAGGAAAAACTCAAATTTAATGAGGCTTTTAATTGAGACCTGCCATCAAGAATGACGAACCATCCCTGTCTGTGTACATTTTGCTCTATGGTATTAGCTTTAATGGTATGTGACCACAGATCATATGAGAAGGCATTTAGAAAGTAAAAATCCCAAACATTTACAAAAAGCAACATTTTCTGTTCTCACTTTAAAAATTTAACAGTAGAAGTAAAACGATACCAGCCTTGCTCTGCCGGGCACTTGGGACCACATGGATCCTGGATTCCAGAGTAGAGCGTGGCAGCCTTGGGTCTCTCCTTGCACCCCGCCCCCTGCCCCAGGGCCCAAAGCACATGTGACCATGACCTTGGCCCCTCAGGAGCGGGAGCAGATGCAGCGCTACAATCAGCGCATGGTGGAGCAGCTGAAGGTGCGGCAGCAGCAGGAGAAAGCGCGGCTGCCCAAGATTCAGAGGAGCGAGGGCAAGACGCGCATGGCCATGTACAAGAAGAGCCTCCACATCAACGGCGCGGGCAGTGCCTCAGAGCAGCGCGAGAAGATCAAGCAGGTGGGGCTCCGAGGGTGTGCTGGAGCTGGGGGCCTGCACCTTATGCGGCTGGGGGGATGTAAGACAGAGCTGCAGGGTGGGGGTGTGGAGGAGGCGTGCCAGTCACCCCCTCATCAGCTGCTCTGCTGGACCATTCCCTCTCAGATGCTGGTGCTTCGATACTGCGTTTTCCTCCGCCGGTAAACCCCTTCCATCTACCGAGACCCCACTTGTGCGTCATCCATGTGGCTTGGGGTCGGTGGCCCTGGCCTCCTCTGATTCCTGTGTAGTGGCCATGTCACAACAATACAGTGTCGTGTCCCCACCAGCCTGGGTCTTCGCTCAGGAAGAGGAAAGAGCCTGAATGGTGTAGGGCACTTGGGTTGTGCACAAAGCAGTCCCTCTGACAGGGCCTTCTAGAACAAATGGTGGAGGTGCCCCCCAACCCCTCGGTGGCCCGGCCAGACCTGTGGCCCTCTGAGGCACTCACTCTCTCTGTGGCAGTTCTCCCAGCAAGAGGAGAAGAGGCAGAAGTCGGAGCGGCTACAGCAGCAGCAAAAACATGAGAACCAGATGCGGGACATGATGGCACAGTGTGAGAGCAACATGAGCGAGCTGCAGCAGCTGCAGGTACCGCCCTCCTTGCCCCCTCTTCTTGGGCTGCCTCAGTTTCCCCAAAGAAGTCCTCTCTCAGGGACCAAAAACTACAAACAGGGAAGGAGTCTCCTGAGCTGAGAGGAGCTGAGGCTAAAACAATTTCCATCCTGCTGTGTAATGTTGGCCAAATCCCATCACCTCCCAGGCTCTAGTTCCTGCCTCTACAGACTGGGTATGGGCTGGGGAAGAGAATTCCTATTTTGTAGGATGGGGGTGAGGCTTTGTAAATGAGATGACTGAACTGAAAGTGCTTTGCCTGGGGCCTGGCGGTTGCATGTGCTGGGTGTCTTGGGACACAGGGTCCCAATTATCCTAACGCCAAAACCAGGCATTACAAGGAAAACAGCAAACCACTCTCATAAACACAGATGCACAAATCCTCAACAAAATATTAGCAAATTGCGATAAATCTAAAAAGAATATAAGTGGGCTTTATCCCAGGCTGGTTCAACATTCAAAAATCGATGTAATCCATAACATCAACAGGCTAAAGAAAAGGCACATGATCATATAGAAAAAACATCTGACAAAACCTAACACTCATTCATGGTAACACTCTTAGTAAACTAGGAATAAAGGGGAACTTCCTCAACTTGATAAAGAACACACACAAAAACCTACAGCTCAGATCATCCTTAATGGTAAGAGGCTCAGGGAAGGGGATCCTTGTGTTGCCAACCACCTGGTGACCCCTTTCCCCAGGGTGATCCTGAACTCTTCAAGATTCCTGACTCCTGAGCTTGCCCCATGCCTGAGGGGCTCCACCCCAGGAGCTGGTACTGGGAGCCCCCTTGTGGTAGAGCCAGGCATTGCCATACCTGAGGGATGGGAAGGCTCAAACCTCTGATTTCAGGAAATTGCTCAGGCTGTTAGACCCATCTGGCAATTTCTGGAGAGGCAGAGAGGCTTGGAGAAAACATGACAGGCCTTGAAGCCTGTCAGGTAGGGACCCTGCCAGGTGTTGCTCTGTGAAATTTAGCCAAAGCCGTCACCTTCTGCATCTGTTTTCCCATCCCTGCCTCATGGAGTTACTGGGAAGATTAACTGAGAGAACCCATACAGAGTCCCAAGGGCCCAGCTCCTGGCAGGTCAAAGGTACTTTATGCTTCTAGGAGTATTGTTTCTAACTAAACATTTCTAAACCCTCAGAAGCCAGAGCATGAAACCCAAAATGAAAAATCCCCCAATGGGTTTTACTCTTCCAACTCAATAGGGTTGGTGTATCTGGATCAAAGTGCTTTCCCCTTGCTTTAGATTCTCTGTGAGGAATCAACAGGGACTTGTATGTTTTGCCTGTGAGAAATTCTAAGTAACTTTTGTGAGGCAGCTAACTTACCTAAGAGAACAGTAAAGTTGGGGGTGCGTCAGGTCCATGTCCTCATCCTTACCACAAATTTCTTCTGAGGAGATGACATAAGATACAGAAAATTACATAGTTTATCTTAGCTCTGGCTGCCATAACAAAATACCAGTCTGGGTGGCCTAAACAAGTTTGTTTTCTCACAGTTTTGGAGCCTGGAAGTCTAAAGTCAGCTTCCCGGTGTGGTTGGGTTCAGCCTCTCTTCCTGGCTTGAAGATCGCCTGCTTCTTGCTGTGTCCTCACAGGGCACAGAGAAGGCCACCTCTCTAGTCTAAGGACACTAATCCCATCATGAGGGCCCCACCCCTAGGATTTCAGCTAAACTTAATTTTTCCCTAAAGGCCCACCTCCAAATAGCATCACAGTGGGGATTAGGGCTTCAAGATATGAATTTTGGGGAGACACAATTCAGTCCAAAGCACACAATACAGTGCTATTTAAAGGAGTGAAAATTAAAAGCAACCTAAGTGACCAGATGTAGGAGAGTGTTTAAATATGATGAATCCACACTGGGATATTCTGTAGGCATTGAAAATGATTAAGAAAAATGTTAATTCTTTGTAGAAATATTTACATTGTAACGTTAAGGGTTGGGGGAAGCAGGTGTCAGAAATGTATAATACAGGGTGACCTGAACAACATCTAAATGTTTGCAGTGGGTGCCTCTAGTGGTGGGATTAGGGGACTTATATATGTTCATGTTGAAGAATTCAAACAATGCAAAAAAGCACCAAGAAGAAAGATGCAAATTACTGTAGCTCCCACCACATAATAAGAACTGTTAACATGAATATTCTGAAATATTCCTCCAGGCGTTTCTTGGTATCTGTGTATTAATAGGTATAGAGTTTCATATTAATTATAATCAAGGAGAAGTAAGAAATGAATAATGCTGATGTCATCATGGCTATAGCATGAGGTCTGTTTTAGCACTCTGCACCTCTGCCTTCTGAGTTTCTTACCTGTTCTGCCCGGAATTTGTTCCAGAATGAAAAGTGTCACCTCCTGGTAGAACATGAAACCCAGAAGCTGAAGGCCCTAGATGAGAGCCATAACCAGAACCTGAAGGAATGGCGGGACAAGCTTCGGCCACGCAAAAAGGTAACCATGTCTGGGCTTGTGAGCTTGGTGGTAGGCTCTTCTCCATGCTGAGGCACAGGTGTCTGCCTATGATGTGAATACAGATATAAATAAGATACAGATTTATAGATTTACTTGAAGAAATTGGCTCCTAGGTTTGTGGATGGCTGGTAAGTCTGAAATCTGCAGGGCAGGTTGGAGACTCAGGGAAGAGTTGATGTTGCAGTTGCGAGTCCCAGGACAGTCTGCTGGCAGAATTCCTTTTTCCTTAGGGGGACCTCAGTTGTAAGGCCTTTGACTGTTTGGATGAGGCCCACCCACATTCGGGAGGGTAATCTGCTTTACTCAGAGTCTACAGAGTTAAATATTAAATCACATCTAAAAGTTCCTTAACAATGACATCTCCCTGGGGGTTTGACCAAACAACTGGGTGCCATGCCCTGCAAGGTTGACACATAAAATTAACCATCACAGGGCCTCGATGTGGTCAGTTATAAAGTGGATGTGGATATTGTACAGTGTGATGAAGTCCACAGCCAGCCCTTAGTACAGGCCAAGGACATACTTACTTCCTTCTACTCCCAACCTCTCTGAGAGAGGTGCCCTAACTGCCCTTGGTCAGGTTTCCAGAAGCCCTGAGGTTTGTTCTGCCGTCACACATCTGCTCTGCTTGTTCTAACTGTGGTCTGGACAAGAGGCAACTGCCCACCGCAGCTGCCGGATGGCCTGGAAGTCCTTGAACTGAGGCTTCCCTACCTGTGCTAATGGAGCTATCTGTCTGGAAGCTGGCCACGGTCCCAGACCTTCCTCTCAGCAGGCCCATGTTCATCATTTTCTGTAGTCACGGCCTGTTGGGACTTTTGTTATTTGACAACTCAAATCAATAATGGTCCTGCTAACATACGTTGACTCTGATATCAAGAAATAAATGTTCATCTGGTTCTCTTACCTGGGTGTTCTATACCCTTGGCACATCCTGAGAGAGAGTTTGAAAATGAATGATCACGTTGCCTCTGACAACTACCTCATATTTTCAGGGCACCTGGGTTTAGGGGAGGTACCACAGTGTATGTCTGGACAGCCGTACTGGATTTTGCTTGTGGGCCTGCTATTATGTAGAATTCTTTTTTAATTTTATTTTTTAAGATTTTATTTCAGAGAGAGAGGTGGGGGAGACCCCAAGCAGTGGGGAGGGGCAGAGGGAGAGGGAAAAGTGAACTTCCTGCTGAGCAGGGAGCCTGATGCAGGACTTGATCCTGGGACTCTGGGATCATGACCCCAGCTGAAGGCAGATGCTTAACCAACTGAGACACCCAGGCATCCTGTTTTACAGAATTCTTTGTAGAACTGTCTGTCATTAACTACCTGGGTTACTGTTGGAACATGGAACCAGAGTGATATGATTTTTTATACTCTTGCATTATAATCTATAGTCTTGAGCTGTACAGGGGCAGGGGAGATGACTGTACACTATACAATAATTTTAGAGAAATTCAGACTTCTTTCAAGTAAGTACAGGATATCTGGTAGCATCAATAAAGTGTTGCTTGGGTGACAGTTAACACAGAATATGGCCTCAGACAAGTCTTCCCTTCCCAATCTTGCTTTTTAAAAAGGGGTATATGTAGATAACATTTCTTCCCTTAAAGCGAGTGTTAGTAAACTATTGTCCATGGGCCAAATCTGGCCTACCATCTGTATTTGTAAATAAAGTAAACTATTGTCCATGGGCCAAATCTGGCCTACCATCTGTATTTGTAAATAAAGTTTTATTGGAACACAGCCAAGCTCATTCATTTCCATATTGTCTCTGGCTGATTTTGTACTACAACGGCAGCTGAATATTTGTGACAGAGACCTCACAGCCTGCAAAGTGGAAAATATTTATAATCTGGCCCTTTACAGCAAAAGGATTACAGATTCCTGCCTCAGGTTATATAGATGAATGTATGTGGTAGGCAGAGGAGAGCAGTGATTCAGAGCATAGGCTTTGGAGTAAGACAGGCATGAAGTAAAGTCCTGGCTCCCCTATTACTCTCTGAAACCCTGGGCAAGTTACTAAACCTCTCTGCTCAGAAAGTGGTAGCTTTGATAATTAAATTGTTAATTCCTATAGCACAGATCACAAACTGAAATTGGCTTACAGGTATTAGGTTTGGGAATATATAGAAATTTAAAAATTTTTTGAAAGTTGCCAACCTTGGGGCGCCTGGGTGGCTCAGTTGCTTGAGCATCTGCCTTCAGCTTGGTTCATGATCCCAGGGTCCTGGGATCGACCCCTACATTGGGCTCCCTGCTCAGCAGAAGCCTACTTCTCCATCTTCCTCTACTTGCCGCTCTATCTTGCACTGGTGTGGTCTCTCTCAAATGAATAAAATAAAAAAAAAGAAAAAAAAGGAAAGTTGCCAACCTTTAAATTAAGTACAGGCATACCTGTTTTATTGTACTTCACAAACAATTGTGTCCCCCCCCAAAACTAATGGTTTGTGGCAATCCCACGGTGAGTATATCCACCAGTGTCATTTTTCCAATAGCATTTGCTTACTTCATGTCTCTGTGTCACATTTTCATAATCTTGCAATATTTTAAACTTTTCATTATTATTATGGTGATCAGTGATCTTCGATCTTCGATGTTACTATCATACTTGTTTTGGGGTGCCATGAAACTTGACCACAAAAGATGGTGAACTTCAAAACAAGTCTCAATAAATTTAAGAAGACTGAAATCATATTATGCTTTTCCAACCACAACAGTATGAGACTGGAAATTAATCACAAGAAAAAAAAACCTGAAAAAACATGAAGTTTTATATAGATACCATCTTACTGAACAAGTAATAGGTAAAAGAAGAAATGAAAGACGACAAAATGGACACAAATGGAAATGAAAACACACTGGTTCAAAATCTTTGGAGTTCTAAGAGGAAAATTTATAGTGATACTGGCTAATCTCAAGAAACAAAAAAATCTCACATAAACAATCTAAAAGAGCTAGAAAACGAACAAAGATAGGAAATAATAACGATTAGAGCTTTAAATGAAATTGAGAATAACAAATCAACAGAAAAAAAAAATCAATGAAAACTAAGAGCCACTTCTGTGAAGAGTTAAACAGAATGGATAAACTTTTAGCCAGTCTCATCAAGAAAAAAAGAGAAAGTACCCAAATAAATAAAATCAGAAATGAAAGAGAACATCCAGCACCCCAGAAACAGAAAGGATTACGTGAGAATAGTACAAAACATTATATGCCAACAAACTGGGCAAGCTAGAAGACGTGGATAAATTCCTAGAAACAATCTTCTAAAACTAAATCAGGAAGAATTAGAAAACCTGAACAGACCAATTACCGGGAATGAAATGGAATTGGTACACAAAAAGCTACCAACAAAAAAACCCCAGGGCCAGAGGGATTCACAGAGAGTTCTACCACACATTTAAAGAAGACATTATTTTCCTCAATCTATTCCAAAAAATGGAATAGCAGAGAAAGCTTCCAAGTACACTCTAGGAAGCCAGAATTAATCCTGATACTAAAACAAAGACAATACAAAAAAAGAAAACCACAGGCCATATTCCTGATGAACAACAGATGCCAAAATTCTGAGCAAAGTATTAGCAAACCACACTCAACAATACATTGAAAAGATCGGTCAACATGATACGTATCAACAAAATGAAGGATAAAAGTCATATGCTGACCTCGGCAGATGCAGAAAAAGCTTTGACAAAATCCAGCATCTGTTTGTGATAAAAACTCTCAACAGAGTGGGTTTAGAGGGAATATACCTCAACATAATAAAGGTCCTATGTGAAAAACCCACCGTTTAACATCATCCTCAGTGGTAAAAAACAATTTTTCCCCCTAAGATCAGGAATAAAACAAGGGGAATGTGCCCACTCTCACAACTTTTATTCAGCCATAGTAGTGAGAATCGTAGCCACAGCAATGGACTTAAAAAAAAAATTACTTTCTTACCAATTTGGATGCCTTTTAACTGTCACTATTTGCAAAAGACATAATACTATCCATAGAAAACCCTAAAGACTCCACCAAAAAAACTATAGTAGAAGTACTAAATCAATTCAGTAAAGCTACAGGATACAAAATTAATACACAGAAATCAGTTGTACTTTTATATACTAATAACACAGTAGCAGAAAACACAGTAGCAGAAAAATAAATTAAGAAAGCAATTCCAGGCACCTGGGTGGCTTAGTGGGTTAAAGCCTCTGTCTTCGGCTCAGGTCATGGTCCCAGAGTCCTGGGATAGAGTCCTGCATCAGGCTCTCTGCTCAGCAGGGAGCCTGCTTCCCCCTCTCTCTCTGCCTGCTTCTCTGCCTACTTGTGATCTCTCTGTCAAATAAATAAATAAAATCTTTAAAAAAATGTTAAAAAAAATACCAACAGTATTTTTCACAGAACTAGAATAATACTAAAATTTGTATGGAACCACAAAAGACCCCAAATAGCCAAAGAAATCTTGAAAAACAACAAAACTGGAGGTATCAGAATGTCACATTTCAACATACACTACAAAGCTGGAATAACCAAAACAGTATGGTACTGACATAAAAACAGACACACAGATCACTGGAACATAATAAAGCCCAGAAGTAATCCCACACTTACATGGTCATTAATCTATGGCAAAGGAGGCAAGAATATACAATGGGGAAAAGACACTCTCTTCAATAAATGGTGTTGGGAAAACTGGACAGCCATACAAAAGAATGAAAATGAACCACTTTCTTACAATACAGAAAAATAAACTCAAAGTGGATTAAAGTCTTAAATGTGAGACCTTGAAAACATAAAAATCCTAGAAGCTAGCAGAGGCAGTAATTTCTCTAACACAGGCTGTAGCAGTATTTTTTTTTAGGTATCTCTCCTAAGGCAAGGGAAACAGAAGTAAAAATAAACTATCAGAACTACTCCAAACTGGAAAGCTTTTTGCATAGCAAAGAAAAACATTAACAAAATGAAAAAGCAACCTACTGAAAAGGAAAATATATTTGCAAATGATATGTCTGATAAAGGGTTAATATCAAAATACATAACTTAAACAACTAAACACCAAAAACCCCAAATAGTAAATGGGTAGAGGACATGAATAGACATTTTTCCAAAGATAGACATTTATGAGTAGATGTTCAACATCAACATTTGCATCAGGGAAATGCGAATCAAAACCATAAGCAGGTATCACCTTGCACCTGTCAGGATGGCTCATATTAAAAAGACAAGAAATAACAAGTGTTGACATGGTTGCAGAGAAAAAGGAACTTTTGTGCACTGTTGGTGGAAATGTAAATTGGTGCAGCCACTGTGGGAAATAGTATGGAAATTCCTCAAAAAACTAGAAATACCATATGATCTAATAATTCCACTACTGGGTATTTAGAAAACAAAGATTAATTTGAAAAGATATATGCACCTCTATATTTATTGTAGCATTATTTACAACAGTCAAGTTGGGAAAATAACCCAAGTGTCCATCAACAGATGAATGCATAAAGAAAATGTGATATACACACACACTGGAGTATTACTTACCCATGGAAAATGAGATCTTTGCCATTTCAGACAACGTGAAGGTCTTATGCTAAGTGAAGTAAATCAGACACAGACAAATACCATTACATTTCATATATATATCATTACATGTGGAATTGAAACAAAACAGAGTAGACAGAAAGCAGAAAAAACCCCATAAGTATAGAGAACAAACTGATAGTTGCCATAGAGGAGAGGGGTGAGGGGAAGGACAAAAATGGGTGGAGTGGGAGATACAAGCTTCCAGTTGTAGAATGAGTAAGTCAGAGGGATAAAAGTTAAAGCATTGAGAACATAGTCAGGAGTATTAGAGTAGCATTATATGATGATAGATGGTAGCTACACTTGTGCTGAGCATAGCATAATGTATAGACTTGTCAAATCACTGTTGTACACTTGAAACTAATGTAACATTGTGTGTCAGCTATTCAATAAAATAAATCATAAAATACACTAAATACACTAAAATACATTAAAAAAAAAGACGGCCAACTATTGCATATCTTAAGACTGCTCCACTGACTTCCCATTCCCCTGGCTCTCTCTCTTTCTCCTCAGGCCTTGTTCCATGAGATACAGTAATATTAAAATTATACCAATTAATGACCCTATAGTGGCCTTGCAGTGTTCAAGTGAAAGGAAGAGTTCCATGGCTCTCATTTTAAATCAAAAGCTAGACATGATTAAGCGTAATGAGGAAGGCAATGTTGAAATTTGAGATAGGCCAAAGTCTGGCCTCTTGCATCAAACAGTTATAGTCAAGTTATGAATGCAAAGGAAAAGTTTTGAAGGAAATTAAAAGTGCTACTCTAGTGAATACATGAATAATAAGAAAGCTAAACAGCCTTGGGGCGCCTGGGTGGCTCAGTGGGTTAAAGCCTCTGCCTTTGGCTCAGGTCATGATCCCAGGGTCCTGGGATCAAGTCCTGCATCGGGCTCTCTGCTCAGCAGGGAGCCTGCTTCCTCCTCTCTCTGCCTGCCTTTCTGCCTACTTGTGATCTCTGTCTGTGAAATAAATAAATAAAATCTTTAAAAAAAAAAAAGCTAAATAGCCTTATTGCTGAAATGGGGAAAATTTTTATGGATCAAACCAGCCACAAATTCCCTTTAGCCAAGGCCTAATCGAGTGCAGGAGCCTGTCTTCAATTCTGTGAAGACTGAGAGGTGAGGAAGCTGCAGAAGAAAAGTCTGAATTTAGCAGAGGTTGGTTCATGAGGCTTAATGGAAGGAGCTGTCTCCAGAACAGAAAAATGCAAGGGGAAGCAGCACTTGCCGATGTAGAAGCTACAGCCAGTTCTCCAGAAGATGTTGCTGAGATAATTCATGAGAGTGGCTACACTAACAGATTTTTTTTTTTTTTTAAGATTTTATTTATTTATTTGACAGAGATTACAAGTAGGCAAGAGAGGCAGGCAGGGAGAGAGAGGAGGAAGCAGGCTCTCCGCGGAGCAGAGAGCCCGATGTGGGGCTCGATCCCAGGACCCCAGGATCACGACCTGAGCCGAAAGTAGAGGCTTTAACCCACTGAGCCACCCAGGCGCCCCAGTAACAGATTTTCAACACAGATGAAACAGTCTTCTATTAGAAGAAGAGTTTATAGCCAGAGAGAAGTCACTGCCTGCCTTCAGAGCTTCAGGCTGACTCTCGTTAGGGGCTACTGCAGCTGGTGACTTTAAGTTGAAGCTAGTGTTCATTTACCATTCCCAAAATCCTAGGGCCCTTAAGAATTACGCTAATCTATTCTGTGTTCTTGAAATGGAACAGCAAAGCCTTGATGACAGCACATCCGTTCACAACATGGTTTACTATTTGAAGCGCACTGTTGAGACCTGCTGCTCATTGGCCATGCACCTGGTCACCTGATGGAGATGTACAATATGAGGTTTTTTTGGTTTGTTTTTGTTTTTGAGAGCGAGCAGATGCACACACATGAGCATATGTGAGCAGGGGTGGGGGGCGCAAAGGGAGAGAAATTTTTTTTTTTTTTAAGATTTTATTTGTCAGAGAGAGAGGGAGAATGAGCAAGTACAGGCAGACAGAGTGGCAGGCAGAGGGAGAAGCAGGCTCCCCGCCGAGCAAGGAGCCCGATGTGGGACTCGATTGCAGGACGCTGGGATCATGACCTGAGCCGAAGGCAGCTGCTTAACCAACTGAGCCACCCAGGCGTCCCAGAAAGAGAGAATCTTAAGCAGGCTTCATGCTCAGCACCAAGCTCAACATGGGGCTCAATCTCATGAGCCTGAGCTCATGACCTGAGCTGAAACCAAGAGTCCAGACACTTAACTGACTGAGCCACCCAGGTGTCCCTAATGATGTTATTTTTTTAAAGATTAATGTTTCATGCTTGTTAACATAAAATCCATTCTGCAGCCCATGGGTCAAGAGTAAATGTGACTTT
The DNA here is from genome assembly GCA_004024625.1 of Mellivora capensis. Classification (NCBI taxonomy): domain Eukaryota; kingdom Metazoa; phylum Chordata; class Mammalia; order Carnivora; family Mustelidae; genus Mellivora; species Mellivora capensis. Next base: position 67,655 of record PISX010010590.1, read on the forward strand.
CAAGTGTCCTTAAGAAATACATTTCGTGAGGTTATAGCTGCTGTAGACAGTAATTCCTCTGATGGATCTAGGCAAAGTAAGTCAAAAACCTTCTGGAAAGGATTCACCATTCTTGATGCCATTAGGTATGTTTGATGATTCATGAGAAAAGGTGGAAACATGAAGATGAACAGGAGTTCAGAAAGAAGCTGATTCCAACCCTCATGGATGACTTTGAGGGGCCCAGGACTTCATTGGAGGAAGTAATTGCAGATGTGGAAACAGCACAAGCGCGGGAAGTGGAGCCCGAAGCTGTGGCTGGATTGCTGCACTCTAGTGACAAAACCTAATGGATAAGGAATTACTTCTTATGGATGAACAAAGAAAGTAGTTTCCCAAGATAGACTCTACTCCTGATGAAGACTTAAAATGACAAGAAAGAACTTAGAAATACCACATGGTTAGTTGATAAGGCAGAGGCAGGGTTTGAGAGAACAAACTCCAATCTTGAAAGAAATTCTGTCGTGGGTAAAAGGCTCAAACGGCATCACGTGCTACTGAGAAATTATTTGGGAAGGGAAGAGTCCATCACTGTGGCAGACTTCACTGTTGGCTTTATTTTAAGAAACTGCCTTGTATGTGAGCTGTACTTCAATAATAAAAATAAAAAAATAACTACACTTACCATGGTGAGCATAGCATGATGTACAGAATTGTCGAATCACCATGTTGTCCACCTGGAAGGAATACAAACATTGTATGTCAATTATACTTCAGTAATAAAAAGAAAGATTGCCACAACCACCCCAACCTTCAGCAGCCATCTTGTTCAGTCAGAAGCCATTACCAGCAAAACATTACAAATTGCTAAAAACTCGGGGCGCCTGGGTGGCTCAGTGGGTTAAAGCCTCTGCTTTTGGCTCAGGTCATGATCCCCGGGTCCTGGAATTGAGCCCCGCATCGGGCTCTCTGCTCGGCAGGGAGCCTGCTTCCCTTCCTCTCTCTCCGCCTGCCTCTCTGCCTACTTGTGATCTCTGTCAAATAAAAATAAAACCTTTAAAAAAAATTGCTAAAAACTCAGATGACAGCATTTTTTAGCAATAAAGTACATTTTTTAGCAATAAAGCACATTTTAATTACGTTATATACATTGTTTTTTTAGACCATGCTGTCGCACACTTAAGACTATAGTATGCCATTGACATAATTTGTTTTGGTAAACATGATTTTTATATGCACTAGGAAATAAAATCATTCGATTTACTTTTGTGATATTTGCTTTATTGCGGTAGTCTGGAACCAAACCCACAATAGCTGTAAGGAATGTCTGTGTAGGGAAAGTTTACATAAAAAATCTGAGTTTTCAGTTTCTTTTGAAAACCCAGCTCTAGCAATACTGGGTTTGTCATGCCACATGACAGCCATCAACTGGAGCTAAGAAGAAACCGCCCTCTTCAGACACAGCTTGTGCTCTTCACTTCACCACAGTCCCCACCACTCCTTACTGCCTCACACCCAGCTCTCTTCACTCATTCAATTCACTTGGCTGCCTCCCACAGGCACTGGATCTTGTAACTTATTATAAAAGCTTAAACAGTACTACTTTTATCTTGCTTATATATAATGTTTGCTTATCACAAACACTTTAATATGAATACATCCAGCAAAGGAGAACTTGAGCCAAGATTCTGTGTGAATTACCAGACGTTTCAAATCAGTCAAGTCCGAGATGTGGCATGACTTTAAATACCTTTGCCTGCCTTCACATGGACATCCTGTAACAGACTGGAAAGATTGGTATTGTGATCCAGGGTCCATCTTTGCTTAGAAGTACAGAGAACTCATGGGGCGCCTGGGTGGCTCAGTGGGTGAAAGCCTCTGCCTTTGGCTCAGGTCATGATCCCAGGGTCCTGGGATCGAGCCCTGCATCGGACTCTCTGCTCAGTAGGGAGCCTGCTCCTGCCCCCCATCTCTGCCTGCCTCTCTGTCTGCTTGTGATCTGTGTCTGTCAAATAAATAAATAAAATCTTAAAAAAAAAGTACAGAGAAATCACTAGAATTTAGTACTATTGAAGAGCATAAGGGGGGATCTGGTAATTATTTGTTGAGACTTTTTCAGGGCATCCAAAGAATAGTCTTAAAAAGAGACATATAGGGCGCCTGGGTGGCTCAGTGGGTTAAAGCCTCTGCCTTCAGCTCAGGTCATGATCCCAGGGTCCTGGGAT
>PISX010010591.1:0-69304 GCA_004024625.1 Mellivora capensis
CCTCTTACAAAGGGACAGAATTGGTGCTTGAACTAAGCAGCGTCAGAAGCCCCCAGGTTTAACCAACATGAGTCTAATGAGCCAGAATCTTCCTTCTTCATTTTCCATGAAATCTCAGCTTCTCCGCTCAACTCCATCTTCTTGTCCCTCTCCCTGGCTTCATCTCCCTCTTCTTCCTGAGTTTGCCGACAGTCTTTTCTCCATCCTGATGGAATGCTTTGCTTTTGGGGGTCTCTATGGGCTGCTCTCTGTTTGAGCCATCCATAATTAATTCTAAAAATGATCAGTGGCAGAAATTTGTATTCAAAAACATTTTTTGGAACTCTCTTGGGCTTAAAAAATATATATATAGGTTTTGACTAATACTTATTTGCTGATTGTCAGACCAGCAAGTGGATCCCTCCTAGAGGTCAGTGGCGTTGGGCAATGGTGCGTGATGGAAGTAAACCAATGGTTGCTGGATCCCCAGCAAGTAATTCTCAAGGGCGTTTGGATGAGTAGACACGCCCCACCCCCAGGGGGTCTGTGTCACCATTCTCTCCCACTTAATCCCCCAGGGCAGGAGCTAGGACGCTGGTCTTTTCAAGAGGTACACAGTAATATCTAAGGTTAGGCCAGTTTGGAAAATTCTGGGCAGAAGGAGTACACTCTGGTTCTTTTTTTTTTTTTTTTTAAGATTTTATTATTTATGTATCAGACAGAGAGAGGGAGAGAGAGCACAACAGGGGTAGCAGCAGGCAGAGGGAGAAGCAGACTCCCAGCTGAGCTGGGAGCCCAATGTGGGACTCGATCCCAGGACCCTGGAATCATGACCTGAGCCAAAGCAGACTTGTAACTCACTGAGCCACCCAGGCGTCCCAGACTCTGGTTCTTTTATTGCATCTCCAATCACCTATTTCAGAAGATCCCTCTGGAGATCCCGAGGCTGGGCTCCTGGGACCAAAACTTGAGACCACTGCTCCCTGAGCGAATGCCCTCAAACCCCCAGCATGCATCAGAATCCTCCCACAACTTGTTAAAACACAGGCTTCGGGCCCCACTCCCAGGGTTGCTGATCTAGCCGGTTGGGGAATTTGCATTTCTAATAATCCCCTAGGGGACACTGACACTGCTTGCCTGAAGACCACACTTTGAGAACTGCTTTGCTAGATCCATCCATTGCATGGAAGAATAAACTGGCCCTCAGCCCAGACCAGAGAGACCTTTCTTTACTTCAAGCTAAGATGTATAACGGAAGTGCCATCTGACATGGCCAGGCCTCCTCATAAATCACCGGGCTCCTTTAGTCCAGAGCTCTGCTCTCGCTCCGTCCAGCAAATGCTCTATTTGCTGTTCACACCAGCTGTTGAGAAACTCAGGCTCTAGGATTCCAGAACCCAGACGCTACGCACAACCCAGACACTGACTTTGTGAATGACCACGAGGAAGTCATTTATCTTTCCCTGGCCGATGTCCCCCTCATCTGACAAAGGTGACATCTTGAGGAGATGAAATGAGAGAATAAATTCAAACTCATTGAGACATATTTAAAGCTCAAGTTACAAATGCTGGACATTACCCTCAGTAATGACTGGAGAGATGAAGAGAGTGGCTGCCGGGTCTTGGTTTTTCACTAACTGGGGTGACCTGGAGCCAGGGGTGTCCTTCGGCCAAAGGCAAGGGATTGGCCGGGGGGTGTCAGCTGGCACGTGTAGCTGGAGGAGGCGGGGTTTGGCTCCAGCCCCAGCACCCGGGGTCGGCTTCATCCTTATGCTGGTTTACACAGACATCTCTTTCTCCTCTTCTTCACATCGTAATGCAGGTTTGGGGCACCAAGTCATGTCCATTTAGGGTACCCGGGATGCTTGGAGTAGGTGGGAAGAAAAAGTAGCAGGGTCCTTTAACACAGAACAAGGCCAAGCGGAAGCAAAATGTGGCCGTGGACCTCGGCAGAGTGATCTGACTTAACCTTGACCTCAGCAAAACCTCCAGCGTGCAGGTGAACACAGAACAAAGGAACCAGGCAGGAGATGGGTGAGTGAGTAGGACTCCTTGCTCTCCTGACACAAGCGGCAGGTTCACAGGGCTCTGCGGCTGCAGCCAGCCTGTGGACTGAGGCAGGGCAGGAGGCAGAATCCCTGTTTCCCCAGCAGGAAGCTCTGGCCCTAGTCCCCGGGACAGGACTGAGCTTGGAATCAGCTCTTTCATGAAACGTGGAAAGTCAAGAGAACAAGGGTCTCTTCTGAGTGAACCCAGAGAAGTCCTTGGTTCACCAGCAGCTCCTTGGTGAAGGCAGAAACCCCGGCTGTGGCTCACGCTCAGGGTGGAGGGAAGCGTAACAGAGGGCTCTCCTGGTGTCTGGCGTAACAGAGGGCTCTCCTGAAGCGTCTGCCTTCAACTCAGGTCCTGATCCCTGCGTCCTGGGATTGAGCCCAGGGCTCTCTGCTCAGCGGGGAGCCTGCTTCTCCCTCTTCCTCTGTCCCCCACCGAATGAATAAACAAAATCTTTTAAAAAAAGAAAAGAAAAGAAAAAAATAGAGAGCAAAGTCCCAAGGCCATTGTCTCAGAAGGAGCGGCAGGCTTCAGAAGGCAGGCAGGCTTGCAGACAACAAAGGCTAAGGGTGGGTGCGGGAGGGGGGGGACGGCTGCTGCATCAGCCTTCATCTGGGGAGCAATTTTTGGTTGTTAAGGAACAGTAGGACAATTCGCGAGATGTCATCAGAATGCACAGAATATAAACAGCTATGAGGACGAATTTTTGCAGTACTTAGGGACTGACTGACAGTAAGATAGAACACTCAGCTGTGGTCACTAGAGAGACAGCTGCTGTGGAATAGTCCTTGTACTTGACCACACCTGCTGTCTGCACCCGGATTAGAAGGCACAGTTGGGTGGGGCCCATCTTTGTCTTTTTCTGGATACTGTCTCACCTTTATTAAGGTTAGCATTTAATAATTATCCGTTGAATTAAACTATTGAAAGCAGTTGATGTAACTGCAAATTATTATTACAGATACCCCAGTTGTTGAATTATTGGTACAATCAGATCAACTTAAAAATGTCCTCTTTGGTGGTTTCACCTTAAATCCATTTTGTCACAAAGCAGGGAAACGTAGGTTACTGAATGAGTGACTGAATGAGGGAAACAAGGAGCAAATGTGTGAATAAGCCAATGATCAAAACAGTGAATGGAAGAGACAAATAAGAAACACAGACGTCGGGAGCCTCTTGACTTGGCCTGATGGATTGAGGCCACAGGCAGCCCTTCCTCTAGAGCAGTGGAGGCCTATGGTTGTCCAGCCCAATTTGGATGGGGACCCAAGGAACGAGACTGGGCTTGTCAGCTCCATTCACACAGGAGCCACGGGGTGATGCTCTGCCTTGAGGCCCAGGCCGTAGTGTGGAACCAGACCCAAGGCAAGCGAGTCCTGACAGATGATGGTGTGAGCCGTGTTTGCCTTCTCAGGGCTCCTCCTTGTGGAGCGATTTCTCTCCTTCCTACAAGGCCTGAACCATTTATGCTGCAGGTCCCTGGAGCAGAACCCTGCTCGGGTCTCTCTCACAGGACTGACAGAGTCCCATGTATCAGCGGTTCCCTTGACTTAGTTCATCACAGGTTCTCCCCCGTGGTATTCTACTCGGGTCTGTGCACAGTGGGGAGGTCCCAGTTAACCTAGTCAAAGGGAAGAGGCCCTTAGGAGGTGTAAGTCATGGTGTAAGTGTCAGGCATAACTGAAAACCAGAGGAGAAGGTGTTTCTGGAAAGATGGGCCACCAGTTCCTTCCTTCTACAGGGTAGTTGTTTATGTGTTAGATACCACGCCAGGGGCCCCAGAAGGCCAAAAAGACACAGACGGGGACACACACACACACACACACACACACTTGCTCCCTCCAGAACCTTGCAGATGAATGGAGGAAGCCACACAAATGCACGGAAATTATAATAGAGTCAGTATATAAAAACAATCATTTTTGGTTTAAATAATGATTTGCTGATTCTTATAAAGAGCTGCCCTTGCCCGTCTTTTCTTCCCACTAACCTCTCTTTCCTGTCTACCTTTGTCTGATTGCCTGTGCCAGCTCAGGGACTTTATACAGCATAGCAGTTCCCCTGAAAAGCAAGAATAAGAAAAACAATAGCTTTTCAGTCAACTCTTGCTGGCAGGAAAACACCAGAGACGGGGAGGGTCATGTGAGTTGGTGAACTGTTGCTTCTGGCAACTGAAATACTTAAATTGTCATCTGAAAAGGAGAAGTCAGGACTGGCCTGCAGCTTAGCTAAAAGCTGTGGGGCTACCTGAGGTCTGGAACTAGGCTTCCAGGAAAGGAGAAGGGAAATGACCCAGTGGGGCCGGAGTCAGCAAAGGCTTCCACGAAGCCTGCAGCTTACCTCACTTCTTCTGTATCCTGCCTCCGACTTAGGGAGGTCATGCTGCTTCTCTGGACCTCGATTTCTTCATTTGCAGCATGGCCGTAACATCAACTCTGTGCACCTCACAGAATTGGCCTAAGGATAAAATGGGTTAACATATGCACGTGAACGCCATTCCGAGCACACATCGGAGGTAGTGGCTGCTCATTTCAGGGGAACTCGTGTTTCTTAGTTTGTCAGAAAAGAGGTGAGATTGGCAAATACCCAATACTCCATTAAACCAGAGAAGTGATCTAGATTATTCCTCACAAACCATCCAAGGACTCAAACATGTTTATCAGGCATCCGCTCTGGTGTGATGTACGGAATTTAATCATCTCACCAACCCCACAAACAAAATATTTCCTTCTTCCTTAGGCAGAGGGAGAAACCAAAGCTCAGAAGAGTTGACTATACCATGTTTGAGACCACATGGGGATTCTAACTCAGATCTGTCTGACTTAAAGCATATGCATTTTTCACTGTGCCCTACTGGCTCACAGCTTTGATAGATATGGGAATAAAACCTCGGCCTTCACAGGAAGTCACCAAGACCTTGTACGCCCAAGTAGGCCAAAGAAAAATGAGAGAAGAGATAATGGGATCTCTGGAAAAGTCACCTCACCTCAGGACTGTTTTGCGGAGACAGCTGAGGGCTGATGAGAGGCCCCAGGTCCACTAAATGGGCTTTGCCTTTTCACCCTCTGTCTCTTTCTGTCTCTATCTCCAGTATCTACTTCAGATGACCCCAAAGCCAGTGGTCCACAGAACATATCTTCCTGGCCTCACATAGTTCTCTCAAAGTTGCCCAACTGCCCTCCAGCAGCCAAGCCAGATGGGCACTAGAGGGGGAACCTAGTTTGGAAACAGCTTGAGAGCTCAGTGGGGGTGGGCTGGGCGAGGGGCAGGCTTCACTCTATCTCCTTGTCTCCATGCAGTTCTGACTCCTCCTCCTGGCCTGCTTTCTGATGTCCCCAAGGCCTTTCCAAGTAGGGAGAGTGCAGGGACAGAGTGGATGTGGCCAATCAAGAAACGACATCTTTTAATCAGGTCATCCAAGCAGCCCCTTGTCTAACCCGGCTGGCTCTGAGCCTTTGCCTGGGGATCATTCTGTTTTGTAATCGTGAAGCTGACCTCAAGCTAGGCCACTCTGTCCAGGCCCTTGTTTGATCTAAACAAGCACAATAGTGATCTCACCAGAGAGTCCTGTCTCATGGGCAGGTCTCCAGAAGGGGGCACTGCTGTTTAGACAGGAGAGTCAGCAGAGCGCCTCTCCCCTGCTAGGTCACCAAGGGTAAGGGCCTGCAGATGGATTTTCCTTGGGTACAAAAGATCCAGATTTTCTAGAGATGTGTAAAAAGGAGACTCATACAACTTGTAAGAAAAGCATCAAGTTTGCTAAATAGAAGAGGATTATACAAAAACCATTTTGCATTTTTATGACCAATCACTATGAGAAAACACAAGCTTTTAGATAAAGAGGCTGTGGTACACACATACACACACACACACGCACACACACCCATATCCATACACAATGGATGTATGTATGTACAATGGAGTACACACACACACACACACACACATACAGACACTGAAATATTACTCAGCCATAAGAAAGGATGAATACTTACCATTTACGTTGACGTGGATGGAACTGGAGCATATTATGCAGAGAGAAATAAGCCCCTTAGAGAAAGACAATTATCATATGGTTTCACTCATATAAGAATATGAGGATGGAATATAAGGAAGAGCACAGAAGATAATAGGGGGAGGGAGGGAAGACTGAATGGAAAGAAATCAAGAGAGGAAGATAAACCATGAGAGACTCTTAACTCTTGGAAACAAACAGGGTTGCTGGAGGGGATCTGGGTGGGGGGATGGGGTAACTGGGTGGTGGGCATTAAGGAGGGCATGTGATATGATGAGCTCTGGGTGTTATATGAAACTAATGAATTACTGAACTGTACATCTGAAACCAATGATGCATTGGCTAATTGAATTTAAATTTTAAAAAAGTTAAAAAAAGGGATGCCTGGGTGGCTCAGTTGGTTAAGCCGCTGCCTTCGGCTCAGGTCATGATCCCAGGGTCCTGGAATCGAGTCCCGCATGGGGCTTCTTGCTCAGCGGGAAGCCTGCCTCTCTCACTGCCTCTGCCTGCCTCTCTGCCTGCTTGTGTGTACTCTATCTCTGGCAAATAAATAAAATCTTTAAAAATAAAAAAAAAATTTTTTTAAAGTAAAAGAAAAAGAAAACACAAGATATTAAAGCTAACATCTAAAAAAGAAACAAAAGCTATAAGGACCAGAAATAAATCTAATAAAATGTATGGGTGATCTTTATGAAGCAAAAGATAAAGCCTCACTTATTTAGGTATTCTTCAATAGATGAATAAGGTTTTCATGATGCAAAGGTTCACCGTCATTTCAATTTTTCCTAAATCAGTTTATAAACTCTACATGACATCAAACCAAACCCAGCCAGGAATTTTTTGTGTGTGTATAACTAGGGGAGATTATTCTAACCTTGCTGTGAAAAAGCAAAGGGCCAAAAGAGTCATAAAATTTTGAAGAAATAAGGGTGAGTGACTTTCCTTATAAGATTCTCAGACTTTCTAAATTAAGGCAATGTGGTGTTGGCCCAGAAAGAGACAAATAGAACCAATGGAACAGAAAAGGCATTCCCCAGACAGGTCACACTGGGAATTTGGTTATCCATACAGAAACACAAAACCAAAAAGAACCCATTAAATTCTAGGTGAAAAATTTGAAAAGCAGAACTTTTGGACTTCTAGAAGCAAATACAGAAAACTTTCAAGATCACAGTGTAGGCAATACTATCTGAAAATACAAAAAGAACAAACCATAAAGAAAAGTAGTGGTAAATTTGACTGCATTTAAAATGTAAATCCTCTTTTCATCAAAAGATGCCATGAGGGAAAAATAAAAACTAGACAAGCACGAAGTAGGAGAAGATCGTGGCAGTGTGGCAGCCGTAGGAATGCGCGGCTCAGTCTCCCTTCTAGAGAGAAGCACCTGCCAGGTGTGTGACTGGAAGACAGCCTGTAGCTGTTGTGCCCTTCAGAGCCACCACAGGGTTCAAGTTGAGGCCATGCTCTCCCTGGTCCAATCTTCACCGAAGACTGAGCATGGCTGGACAACCAGAGCTAAGCCATTCCTGCCCAATGTTGGACTCTTAAAAGGCAAACTTCTAGGGCTCAGTAACTGGGCAGAGATTTTTCAGAGCTGCCCTACCGTGGAGGCTCTTCGTACCCAATCCTTCTTTCTTCTCTCTTCTCCTTTCCAAATGGCAAGATCTGCACTGGCGTCTATGAAGGCTCTCCGCACCCATTCCCACCCCCATCCCATAACCCTTCAGAAGCATTAGCCCCCACAATTGCAGTCTGCTTCTTAGAGGACTTAAACAGACATAGCCTATAAATGACAAAGGACTGGTACCCAGGATGTGCATGAAAACCAAAGTATATATTGCTAAGATAAAAACAAACAACTCGGTAGAAAATCAGGCAAAAAATAACAGGCGGTTCACAGAAGAATTCTAAAAGACCAATAAATACAAGAAAAGATACATGATCTTACTCATAGGGAAATGTAAATTACAGCAATCCAGATACCATCTTATACCTATAAGACTGGTGAAACCCCAAAACATTTGCAAACTACTGGGGGATATATGGAACCACAGGAACACGTACTATTGGTGGGAGGGTGACTAGATGCCGCCATTTTGGATTGTAGCTTAGCACTCCTTTAGTAAAGATAAGCAAGTACTCACCCATCAATTCCTCATAAAAGACTCTCCTGTGTGTGCATAAGGAGACTTGTAGAAGAATATATTTGCAGAATTATTTGAAAGAGGAAAAGAACCCAGGACAACCTAAACGTCCATCAAGAAAAAAAATGCATGAACACGTCATGGGATAGACAGGCTACGACGGAGTATCATAGAGCTCTGAAAATAAATAAACCAAAGCAAAAACTTCCATATGGAACGGAAGTGAAAAGCTGCATTTGGGCTGTGAAAAGTTCTAATAATATTATTTTAAGAAAGTTTAAGAAAAACAACCAGAGAAAGAGAGTGAGAAAAAGAGACACTTGTTTATCCTCTAGTCTATAACCAAGTTGACAAGTACCTTTGACATAATTTGTCTGGGCCACACTAACTCTGGAAGGAGGCTGTGATTTTGCAAGTTTTTCATCTATTAAAAGCAGACAGAAAAGGGCTGTTGTTAACGATTTTTTTCCCCTCATTAACCGTGGAAGTTGCTAAAGGTTTGGTGGTATTCTCTTAAAATGTCTACTCCCCCCCTGAAAGGGCCTGGCAGTCAAGGCATACACATGGGAGGGGAGAGGTGTGGGGAGGGGCCTACGGTGGGGGTCAGAGGCGAGGTCGGTGTGGGAGGGCTGTGGGGCCCCCAGATGTGCATCCCCGCTGGGGAGCTGCCATACTGCCCCTGCCTTGGGCTGATAGAAGCAGATAGTCCAGCTGCCGTCTCATGTGTGTTGTCCTGGAATTCTTACTATGTCGCAGGAATCCAGCTCTGGCCAGCGATGAAATTACAGACAGCAGGGTCCAGCCTTGCCTAGGTGACCCAAGAGGGGAAACCTCTTTTCTGGATCCTGTCTTTGGAAAACCTCCCAGGCTTCTTTGCCAGGGCCTTGTCCCTAAGTTGCCTTCCTGATCTGGGACCGGCTGACGAGCCCTGAGCTGTTCACAGGCGCCTGTGTCCATAGGAAAGTGGCCCTCCAGGGACGTTGCCACGATTGAGTCAACAGTAGGTAATGCAGGGGTCCCCCTTGACCTGCAGTTTCAGTGACCAGAGGTCAACCTCAGTCTGAAAGCAGATGATCTCTTTCTGCCCTATCGATAGAAGATCAGTAGTTGCCTATCACTTCGCCATAATGCCTCCATCATTCACCTCCCTGGGTCTCATCACGTGGGCACCTTATCATCTCGCACCATCACAGGAAGAGAAGAGCAAGTACAGTATAGTAAGATCTCTTCAGAGAGAGAGAGATCACATTTGCAGAATGTTTATTCCGTATACTGTTACGATTGTTTTATTTTATTGTTAATTATTGTTGTTCCTCTCTTACTGTGCCTGATTTAGAAATCAAGCTTTGTCATAGGTATGTATGTAGAGGGAAAAGCAGAGCATACATAGGCCTCAGTGTTATCTGAGGTTTTAGGTGTCCCCGGGGGCCTGGAAATGTATCCCAAGAACCAAGGGAGCTGCCAAAAGCACAAAGGGTGAGTGGGATCTGGGGTAGGGCCGCCCATGAGCTGACCAGATAGGGTCTGTTACTCAAAGACTTTTCAACCAAAGGGGGTGTTGTTTATTTTATTTTTAAAAAATCTGATTCAGAAATATTTATTGAGCCTTGCAACATATTTGGGGGAAAACATGGAATAAGATTCTGACCTTGTCCCCAGGGCACGCAAAACTCAGAGAACACAGACTAAGGGGGCAGGCGGTTACAAGCAGATGAAGGGCGGGCTAGGGTGGATGGCAGCGGGGCTCCACGTGCCCCCCGGAGCCCCATCACCTAACACTGGAAGTCCAAGAAGGCTTCTGGGGAGATGATGGAACCACGGAGTCTGAAGGGCCGCCACCTGGCCAGGTGCTCTGTGTGGGGGTTGGGGGCCAGTGAGTGTGACTCTTAGGACAATACAGAGAGAAGTTTCTAGACAGAGAAGAGAGCCAGGAAAAACTTGGTGGCAAAGAGCAACGACAAAAGGAAATCGCATGGTCTAGAATAGTGTGGAGGGGGAAACCCTGGGGTCAGGGGGGCCAGTAGAGCCTTTGAAGGAAGGCATCCTTTCCCACAAGGGGTCCATGGGAAGAGGCACCCTTCCCTTCCCTCTGGAAAAGCCGTGAGGTAGGCAGAATAATGGCCCAGATGGCAGAAAAAAAGAGTTTACTTCCTAATCCTGGACTCCATGACTGTGTTACGTTGAAGGGACTTTGCAGGTGTGGTTACATTAAAGATCTTGAGATGGGGAGATTAATCTGGGTGAGCTGGGTGGGCCTTAGATGTAAACTAACAAGAGTCCTTAGAAATGGACGAAGGCAGAAGGTCAAAGTCAGAAGGACGTTCAAAGATGCTGCGCTGCTGGCTTTCCAATGGAGGAAGAGGCCAAGAGCCAAGGGACGCAGCAGCTTCTGGGAGCCGGAACACATCAAGGGGATGGATTCCCTCTAAAGTCTCCGGAAATAATGCAGCTCTGCCGCCACCTCGATGTGAGCTCAGTGAGACTTAGTTTAGGCTTTCACCTGCAGGAACTGTAGGATAATAAATTTGTGTTGTTTTAAGCTACCAAGTTTGTAGGGATTTGTGATGGCAGCAACTGGAAACTGTATGAGATGAACAGATTCTAGACTGATTTAGTAAATAATTTGCTTAAAGAGAGGAGGTGGGAGAGAGGCCTCACGGGGTTTCTGGGTGCGAGTTAGGGAGGAGGGGAGGTGATCACATTTTGGTGTTGGACACATTAGGTTTGAGTGTCCGTGGGGGGTTCAAGGTAAAGATGTCCAGTGTCCTCTTGGGTACAAATGGACAGATTTCTGTTCTGCACTCCTGGCTTCTCCCTTTTACCTGTGTTCATGCCCTCCCAGACATAGCAGGCCTCGTCCAGGGGCTTAAAAAATGTTCCTGGGCTCTAGCCCCATTCCTTCTTCAAGCAGAGCTGCCCCCTCCTAGTGGTTGGGAGCCTTAGGGTCTGCACACAGCCACGTCCTTGTCCCAGCAGTGACCCTGCCATCTAGGCTAGCTGGCAGCCCTAAGCAGCGTCCCCCCAGCCCATGAAGACCTCAGGGCCAGCTGGGCGTTGGAGCGATCTCCCTGACCTCTCTTCCCCCACCCTTCTCTGCCCCTCCAGTCCTGACCCGTTTTTACCCTCGCTCTTTCCCTGCTTTTCCCGCTCAGATTTGGGTCCTGCAAGCAGGCAGCCAGCCTGCCTGACTCTGCTCTTGGCATTTGAATCTTAGCTTAGGATCAGAGGACCCCAGCCCGGCTCCCCAGCTTTTGCACGTACTGTTCTCTCCGCTTGGAATGCATTTGTGGAAGAAACCACTGGATCCGCCTGACTCAACTTTCAAAGCACTTTTACAGGCTTTTTGTACACCAATGATCATTTCATTTTATGCAGCACATGGATCATAGATCACATGGATGGTAAAAGACTGTTTACTGGCCTGTGTCCCTCTTGACTACAAACTACTGGTGAAGAGGGACCTCGGTTTATTTCAGGATCCCCCGCACCTAATAAGGTAGGTGGTTCAATCAATGTTTTTGTTGAAGGGAAGCAAACCCTTCTAGATTGCCTCTTTATGCCTTCACTCTGATAGTGAGGCGAGCTTGCACCAGTAGGCGGGGTTTTTCCTGACTCGAGTGCACTAATTAGCATAGCAACAGGTGAGTAGCCGAGCTCTAATCCACGTACTTACATGTCACTTACATAACAGAGCCTTCTCCTCCACCGTTAGCTGTCTGCAAAAGCTCCCATTCCCTTCTCATCGCAGCCTGCCAGAGGCTGCAGGCAGCACAGAGACCTTGGCCCTGCCCCCCCCCCCCCCCCCCCCCCCCCCCCCCCCCCCCGACCCCGACAGATACCTGTCTTTGGCCTCCCTTCTCTTCTTTGACAATGTGAGCCGGCAGGAAGGCATGGCCTCTGTCTTGGAATGCTTTGGCACTTCTGGAACCCAGAGGAGAGAGTCACATGGAATGGGTGGCTGGGTGGAGGGACAGGATGGTGCCAGAGGGTGACGGACTGTAGGGAGCCTCCAGGGCTATAAATTTCCATTTTCCCTAGGAGTGGGGCAGGGAGTCCGTGTTGAGAAATGCTAGAATAATTGACCTTGAAAATGAAAAGGAAATTGGAAGCATATGAGCAGTCTTAGCGGTTACTCACCTGTCACGTGCGGCCCTCCGAGCTCTTATTTCCAAAGAGCAGGACGAGCTGGTGCAGGTCTTAAGGACACTTCTCAGTTGCCTTGCCAGTTCAGGCGGCTCTGTTTGGAGGGAGGGATCCAAGTACAGCTGGAGCCTGGTCCCCCTGCCTCTCTTTCTCTTTTTTAACTTTATTTTTATTTAATTTTTTTTTTTTTTTTTTTTTTTTTTTTTTTTTTTTTTTTTTTTTTTTACAGAGAGAGAGATAGATCACAAGTAGGCAGAGAGGCAGGCAGCAGGCAGAGAGAGGTGGGGGGTGGGGGTCAGGGAAGCGGACTCCCTGCTGAGCCCTGAGCGGAAGGCAGAGGCTTAACCCACTGAGCCACCCAGGTGCCCCTATTTAAAAAAATATTTAACTTGAATTCAATGGAGTTAACATATAGTGTATTATTAGTTTCAGGGGTAGAATTTAGTGATTCATCATTTGCATATGACACCCAATGCTCATCACATCAGGGCCCTCCTTAATGCCCTCACCCAATTATCCCATCCCCCCATCCACCTCCCCTCCAGCAACCCTCAGTTTGTTTCCTAGAGTTAAGAGTCTCTTCTGGTTGGCCCTTGTATCTTTTTGTTCACTTTGCTGCACTTCCCCCAGCCTAGAAAGGAAGGTCGATCAAATTACATTCTGGCCCTGTCCTACCTCCTCCTTACCGCCAAGGTTAAAAGAGTTAACTCAGTGCTGTGCATCATAACCCGGAAAACACTGGGCTCCATGTGCTAGAAACCCTGTACATTTCTGCAAAGAACTTTTAAATACAAAAGGCAAACATCGATTGATAAGTAGCAAAGGGTGAAATATTTAATACTTTTGTGGTTCAATGGGTCTGCCATTCTACTGAAGTGATGGGGCTGGGACAAGCCTGCATGGGCATCACCATCCGCAGAAGGGCTTGTAAAACCCAGGCTGCTGGCTGTAGCCCCAAAGTCTCTCCTGCCTTAGGTCTGGGGTCAGGTGGAGCGTTTGCATTTCTAACAAGCTCCCCGGTGACCACTGTTTTTTTAAGAGCCAAAGAAACTTATTTAGAGAGAAATTAACAACAATAACAAAGAATAAATAGGAACAAAAGGTAGTATGAAAACTGGTGTCAGGGAGGTCACCAATGCAAGACCTCTGAACACTTCTTTGCCCCCCAGATGGCAGATTGTCCTCTTCCAGATTCATTGAAGGTTGAGGAGAAATGGCTTTTCCAAAGGGGTGCCCTGGGATTCATAGCTTCTCCCCTTTTTGGCCCCACAACAGCGTCTACCCATCCAACCTCTTGGTGCACAACTAAGTGGAGATGAATGTCGGGGCGCAGTACCTTGAAGACGATGGGATCTGGCAGTTAGAAGGCACTGCTTGTGTTAACCAAAAATACTACCGAGTTGTCTCCAAATCTCTCAGGTTTCCTGCTCTTCTCTGCTCCCCCAGCCTTGGCTTTGAGTCTAATGTCTTTGAAGGCAGACATGGAAGGCCCGTGTTTCTCTGTGAATAATCTCCTTTCCCCAAGAACCTAAGTGGTTCTCTGTAGAAACTCAGTTACTGCTTTTGCCCTTAGTTTCCAGATGAGTCAAGATAATTTTGTGTTTGACTCCATGTCTACCCTCTGATTTCACTCTGCTATCATTCTCCCATGGGCTCTAACAGCCTCAGCTCCCTTCTGTGAGCCTTCCAGAGCTGGACTCTGCCACCTCTCCCTGGGAGAGACTAAAGCTTCTGGCCGGGCTTCCCCAGAGAATTCTAATCCCTCCCAATTGCCTCCACTGGCTTCAGACCACGTCGCAGTGCTTGGAAGTCTCCCTCTCTCCCATGGGAAAGAGCTCTCACTTTCTAGGCAATTACACCACTCAAATGCACCTCCTCCCCCACCCCCACTGCCCTAGGCTGGGTTGCAAATTTGGTGGAGGGAGGAGGGTGGAGGGAGGAGGGTGGAGGGGTGAAGTAGGGGGTGCGAGGATGGGAGAGGTGGAGATCATTTGCTCATGATATATTTATCATGGGGAAAATCAGATCTGTGTTCTCCTTCCCTTACATTAAAAAAAAAAAAATGCAGTCTGATGTCATTTTTACTTGGGGTGGGTTCCTTAATTGGTTCTGTATTCGTGGTCTCTGAAAGGTCTTAACTGGGCTCTGACCACCGCCTTCTATCTGTGACCAGAGGTATGTTTTAGTGAGAGAAACTCACGCACTAATAATAGCTGCATACCTCGTGTAGACTTCATTTCAGAAAATATCTTACATTTCAGCAAAAGTGTGTTTGAGGTTGAAAAAGGTAAAAATCTGCAAAACCTTTTTGGTCTCCACAGAGAAGACCTCACTGCCTCCCCCCCCCCCCCCCCCCCAACATAGAAAGAGGAATTCTCTCTGAGCTGGAAATGGCAGGAGGCCCCTGACAGGGCCTGCCGAGCTGTAACTCCACGCAGGGCTCGGGGACATACTCTCTTCCAACTCACAGGCTTTCTGGGACCGAGTGCTGTGTCCTTGCTAAGCCTGGAGGGAGGCACCAGGCTATTGTTTACCTCTGATCACAGGGAATGGTTGTTAGGACTCGGCTGTGAAGCAGCTGTGGAAGGCGGGGCAGTGGAGTTCAGGTTTGGCTTGAGATCTGACCCCAGGACAAAGGTCTTTGTGCCATTCGAGCAAATACGAAGACCTGCTCACTGTTCCGTGTGGGTCTTGGCTCACGTCATGGGGGCACGGTTAAGAAATCCAAACCCAGAGCCAAAGCTGTCCTTCCGGCTGGGCATGAACGGGGTCACGGATGGACGCCGCGGAGGGTGGGAAGTGCGGTGGCCACCCTGTCCCTCACCCGTCCTCCTGCTCTGGAGGGGACCTTCTCGGGCTCACCTGGATGACCATCTCCGGTGGTTTGAATTAGGACCACAGCAGCAACAACAGAGCGATGCATGGCGGAGACCCCCTGCCTTTGCCCTGTAGAGTGCTCGGCGGGGCCCAGGCGCCCAGGATTTGGGGCTTCCTCAAGTCACTTCCTCAGAAATGGCAGCATGAGGCCATAGCAGACTGCATGCCTGCCTCCCCCCACCCTGACCCTCCAGTCCCTTCCCCCAATCCCCACCCACCAATGGGGTCAGTACTGCTGCTCCCAATAAAGAACTTTGCTGAGAAGAGTCCACTGCTTTCTGGAGGAAGACTCCTTTTGAAATTTCTACCTCATTGTGAACTCAAAGAGCGGTTGTTTCAGGGGGTGGTAATCTGTAATGAGGAAAATTACAGGCAAAGGTAAGGTTGAGGAATCATTTCTTTAAAGGTATTAATGGCAAACATAATTCTCTGTTTCTTTACAGTGAGCGCCCCGGGCCCTGAGTTGTTCTCTCTGATTCTGTGCCGTGGGTATGCTGAGGACCCCCTCTGCGGTCAGGTGTGCGTCTGGGAAATCATGGAGTGAAGGTTCTTCCTGGACACCACATGTGAAGCCATCCAAATGATTGTGGGTCAGGTCCCTATGCTTGGTTTTCTTTTCTATGGGGGAGACTGAGGTTCTTGGGCAGGAGAGAGTTGTATGAGGCCCCACAGTAGGAGTGCAGAATAGAAGGCCAGGTAGCTGCTCTGAGGGAGGCATTGTGCCAGACCCGCCATGTTTTCCTCCCCAAGGCCCAGTCATGACTTCATTCCCAGGTGCACAGGAGGGTGGTGGGAGCCCACCAAATGGGCTTCTGGCCTGAAGAATGTGTTCTTCTTAATAATACAACACACTGATTGTGCATTTACTCTATGCCATGCACTGTTCTAAGTACTTGACATGCATTAGCTTAATAGCCCTATGAAGCAAGAACCACTATAATCACCCCTGTTTTACAGATGGGAAAACTGAGGCACACAGAGACTAAGTAGGTCTCGTAGGAAGTACCAGAGCCAGTGTTCTTAATTTCTGCCTTCTGCTGGCTCATGCTCTTCACTGTCTGAGTATTAAGGACAGCACTTTACCTGGCACATTATGTGTAACTTCATGGACATGATCACATTTAATTTCTTTCTACAACAGCCCTTGGAGGCAGGTAGATTGAATAATATTGTTCTCACCAGAGGCTGAGGAGACTGAGGCAGAAGTCAACCACCTTCCTTAAGGTCACCTTACTAGTTAGTAATAAATGAACCACTCAGGGCTTCTGATTTTGAAGAAACGTTTGCTGCATTGACCCACCAGGAGTTAACCGTCAGTGCTGGATTGGAGAGGGGCAGTCTGCCCTACACAAAAACAAGGTGCCAGGGGATTTACCACCCAGGACTTCCCCATCAGGAGCTGCTTATGGAATAGAATGGAATAATCACCTCTAGGTGCTTTCAGGCTACAAGGGCAAGACAGGCGTGCCTCTCCTTAGGTGATGGGTGTGAATCCTATACCCACAGCGGGGAGTGAGGAGTCTTGGAAAGCCATCTCAACAGTGCCGAGCGGTGGTTGGTCCCAGGCCTCCCAGAGCTGACCCGTGGGGTCATGGTGGCATGTTCTTTGTAAGAACCTCATATCCATCCTCCTGAGACAAGAATATCTGAGAATCTGGTGACCGTCAATCAGGAGGGCCCCTTTCGGATGAGCCCCCCCCTGCCGCCTCCCTGCCGGCTATCCTCATTCAGTCCAGGGTGGGGATTGCTTTTGGCATCTTCTCTGTTCCAGGTGGTTCCTGGTGGGCGGGTTTACAAGACCGATCTCATTCAGCACATAGGGCACCTATCCAGGGTAATGACACCAAAAGAGCCTCCTGGGCCCCTTACCTCAAGAGGAGGCGAAGGGCTAACTATGAGTGACCATGAGTGGCCTGTCAAACACAGATGTAAGGCGAGTAGAGACCTTAGAGACAGCCTTTTAATTTTTCAGAAAGCCAGGTTTGGAGAGGCCAGACATTTGCTCAGGGCCCCGGGAAGGGTTCATGGCGCAGCTGGAAGCAGAGCCCAGCGGTGATGGCTCTAGGTCCAGCCCACTTCCCATTGCTCCCCGGACATGTCAAGGAGGAGCCGGGTGCTCCCTGAGTGCTGCAAGGTGACTTAAAAAAAAAAAAAAATCAGGACTTTCTTGGGTACGAACATTTCCCAATCCTCTCTCCCCCCACAAACCCCTACTGTCTTCATTTGATGCAGACCCGGTATAGACAGGGTGCGCAGGCATGAGGAAACCCCAGAGGCCAGAGCCAGGAATCTGTCTGCAAGACAGAGAGATGCAGGAAGCACCGAGCAGGTGGGCAGGCATCCGACACCATGTGTCTTCGAGGTGGCGGCACGTCTGTCCCGGCAGCCCAGCCTTCCTGGCACCAGCTGCCTCCCCCTCCCCCACCCCTGCTCCCAGAGGGATGATTCAGCCAGAGGGCACACGAAAACCTGTCAGCCATGGGACACCAAGTAAACAGCCCCTAGGAATTTCTCTTACTTGAATTTCAACTCATTTACTTGGGAACATCTGTCCTCTCCGGTTGGGGGGAGGGCCGTGGGGTGGGGAAGGCTAAGATTACCATGTCCTCTGCCTAAAGGAGCCCGCGGGGTCTAGATTGCTGAGGCCCCCAAACCCCGTTCCCAGGATGTTTGCGGGGGCTACTGCCAGTACAGAGGGTGGGGAAAGGGGGGACTCAGGAGGACGCTCATTCCCGGCCACTGGTATCTCAATTTATCAGTGGGTTCAGCCGATGTTTTGTTTCAGGTGAAGGTTCTGTTGCTGAAACTTTTTGAGAGGCAGGGATCCAGTGGGGAGATGTGGGAGGGGAGAGGGCAAGGCTTTAGGCTCACACCTCCAACAGCTTGGGAGTGAGCTCCATCAAGTCTGCTTAGCCGGGGCGCCTGGGAGGCTCACTGCATCTGCCTTTAGCGCAGGTCATGATCCCAGGGCCCTGGGATCGAGGTCCGTGTCAGGCTCCCTGCTCAGTGGGGAGGCTACTTCTCCCTCTCCCTCTCCTTCTGCCTGCCGCTCTGTCTACTTGTGCTCTTTCTCTCTGTCAAATAAATGAATAAATAAAATCTTAAAAAAAGAAAAAATCCTGCTCACCCCAAGAGGCAGACCTTGGCTATTTCCACTCCAAGGGAGGCTCACCTGGCCTCTAGCCTCTCCTCCACCACGAAAATGGTCAGGGAGGCTGCCCTTCTTTGGAAACACCTGTGCTCTCAGGCCGGCCCCTCACTGCCCACCAGGGTCTCCCACTCGCCCACCCTAGAGTCTTTCTCAGGGGAGCCCAAAGGTGTGATGCTAACTGAAATGATAAAAAGGGTGATTAAAGATCAAGGTTCTATTATTGCATAAATTGGCAGGGAAGAAGAAAGATTGGGGGTGGGATGGGAAAGAAGGCAGGAAGGGAGATAAGGACTCCTGAGCCTGGAAACCCGCTCGGGGCTACTTTTAGCAAATAATATTTACTTTCCAGTCAACAAGCTTCATAGATCCCGGAGGAAGGGATGCGGAGACTTTGAGGCAGCTCCTGCTGGCTCTGGTTAGGTAAAGTACACTAATTAGGATGGGGTGGGAAGCCAGAAAAAAACGTAATTACTCATCTGATCCCAAATGAAGCTCATTGACTCCTTGGGAAACTTGCCCCGGGAACACACCCTGTTGGAAAGGTCAAGACCGTCAGATGAAAACCGCAGGCCGATTGGGAGTGTCCTCTGACATTCAACGGGGAACTGACAGGTCTCCAGAAAAGGCCGGGCACCTTTGCTGACTGCTGAATTCCCAGCTCAAGCTTGCTCTCCAAATTCCATGACTAGCGGAATTCTCCACCTCCCCCAAGTGCCTTCGTGCTGTTCTGTGCACTTACCTACGAAAGGAATGACGACTTTCAAAACCACGTTCCCTATGTAGTAGGTGGATCACAGGGGGCTGGGGGAGTGGTGATGACGGAGAGGAGGAACAGGGGAAAATAATGAGGTTATATACAGGTTAGCAAATCCAGATTTTTAAAAAGAGGTTTTGGAGAGTACCTCCACTCCAAAAATAGAGGTTATAGAACACAAAAACAGGCCGAAACTTTCCACTGAGATTCTTAGGAACAGAGGGATTTCAGCTCAAGGGGATGAGAGCCTAGTAATTCTACTCCCTTACCCCCATGACTAAAAATAAGGATGAGTAAAGGATGGAATCCTAGTTCCCTGTCATCCCAGACAGCCAGGCCTTGTCCCTGGACTTGTAAGTCAAGCAAGCAGGCACATGAGAGAAATAGTTGCCTTTGTAAGTATTTTGACTGTTAATCTACCCATTGTTTAGTCAGTAAGGTTGAGGACCACAGGGCACCCATGGATTCCCGTTGGGTCCTTCTCTGGCCAGCTGCTTCCTGGGTGGGTCAGAGCCCGTGCTTGAAATGACTCCGAAGTCAGCTGGCCTCTCTCAGACCGAGTGTCCTTGCATCTTCCGTCGCTTGGAGTGACTTGCATGTCCTCCAGAATTTCTTGGGCTGCATCTCCAAATGCCTTCTGCACGATTTGGAATGTCATTCTTTTTTTTTTAAAGATTTTATTTATTTATTTGACAGATAGAGATCACAAGTAGGCAGAAAGGCAGGCAGAGAGAGAGGAGGAAGCAGGCTCCCCGCTGAGCAGAGAGCCCGATGTGGGGCTTGATCCCAGAACCCTGGGATCATGACCTGAGCCGAAGGCGAAGCTTTAACCCACTGAGCCACCCAGGCGCCCCTGGAATGTCATTCTTATCTCATAACCTGCTCTCTCCAACCAGGATTCCTCCCAGGGCACTGAGTGCACTTCCACCAGGCGCCCACATAGCCACAGCTGTGAGAGCGGGTAAAGCTGGGCGGACAGGTGAACTCCAGCCAACAAGAGAACCCAAAGAATGTCTCCATTATGGGGGGCCAGTCCGTGGGACATATGTTTCCTTAGGGGCAAGGCTCAGAGATGTCAAGGCAAAAGGCTGACTCCGGGAGAAGGAAAGATGAGGGACACAGATACCTCCCGAATGTCCTGAGCCGAGCCAGTGAGAGGCAGATTCACACAAGACAGATCTAAATTCCCTTTGGGATTCTCCTAATTAAATTCTCTGAGACTTTGAAATTACAGCAAGTATAGAGTGTAAATTACTCTGCGTTTTGTTTGCCTTCTATTAGACTCATACAGTTTTCGATTGTCTTTGGCTCACAGTCATTGGCTATAACTGAATCCCAAGAAAGGTAAGGACATTTTTATTAACTCTCCCAGAACCCCATACAGGGATACACACACACACACACACACACACACACACACACACACAATCTCTGCAGGACTTTACTATCATCTAGGTTGAGCCAATATTTCTGTTGTCCTAGGAAAAAGAAGGAGATGAGGCATTAATGGTATCTGTATTTACCTGACTTAGTAAAGATTTTTTCAGGGTGTGCCTCAGGCCCTGGAAACTGGGAAATCAAAACTTAGAAGGAAAGAGAAAGATAAGTGACCCTGCCATCTAGAAATCTGAGATAGGCGGCACAGAGCAAACAGTGTTACTGGTGTCTCCAAGGCCTCCCCTTGGCTCCTATCTTCCCAGAGAACATGGGAGAGCAGGATTCTGCCCCATCCCCGCCATAAACCTGAGATACTTACGGGTGCACTGACCCCATGGGCTGCTCCAGGAGAAAACAGTGAGGGCTGTGGGTTGGATAACAAGGATGTTCATGAGATACGGAGTGGTGAGAAAAGCCTGATGTAGAATCTGGGCCCCACCATTTACCAGCTGTGAGATCTTGTCCATGTGCTTTAAACTCTCTGGGCCTCAGTTTCCTTGTGTGGTATGATGATCAGAATTGTCTAACGTGACCGTGGGTTCTCATTCTAGATTGCCTGGACACTGAGCTTGTGGGGACCAGGTGGGGGGCTCTCACTGTCTCCCCATAGGGGGCACCGCATCTCAGCTTAGCCGGAGGGCCCACTCATTCTTTTCCTGACAAAAGGAACTCTAATATCCAACAGACCTCAAGATCTGGGCAGTGGGCCTTCTCACACAACTCCTAGAAACAGCAAACCCAGACGGCCTGGCCACACTGTCCGCTTTCCTAAGCTTGGACTATTGGGGAGGATAAGCGGACCCAAGGGACGGCTGCCTTCGCTCATTTTGTAGATCCTTGCTTGATTCACTGGCCCTCTCCCTGATACAGCACATTCCCTAGCTCATGCCTTGTGACACCATGGAGTTTGTCTCAGACCCTGGTAACAGGGAGCCATCTTGCATGACATCTTGTTGGCAGAAACACTCTTACTAACTTAAGGTTAGTAACACTCACCTTAAAGGACTGTGGTAAAAAAAATCATTCGCCGAATCAGGTCCAGAGGCAAAGGCCCGAATAAAGGCATGAAGTTGTGCCCTGGGTTTGCGTCTTCAGGACATTTAAATATGGAGATTGTTGCCCAAAATGAGGTGAATATTGAGAGATCTCACCTAAAACACTCCACTGAGTGAAGCTTGCTTCATTCACCTACATTTCCCATGTGCCCTTTAGAGGCGTGTAGGCTCCTGACTCCTGGATGCAGCAAACCGGCTTCCCTGACTGATTTTTATGTTAGACTGGGTTCATTCTCCGAACCCAGCGAGAGAATGACCCGCCCCAGGATCTGAGGTGGATGGTTATGTGTGTGGCCGCGGCGGTGGTGTGGGTCCTGGTGTGAGAACGAGAGTACGTTTATGTGGAAGCATACACGTGCCTGGGTTTTCACATCTCAGCCTCTGCATCCTGACAGGGGAGAGCACTCGCTAGCCTTTTGAGATCTCCATTCCCCAACCGCACCCATCCCAGAAGCCAGCCTTTCCAAGGGTTAGTCCCCTCTGCTGCCAAGGCAGGAGAAACATTTACACCAACAGTGACCGTTCAAGAACTGTCCTACCCGGTTGTGGGGGGGGTGTTGCTGCTTGGGTCTTCAGTGGCCGGATAAAGTGGCCACAATCCTGGGAGAGCTCACTGTGTGCAAAAAATCTGGGGTTTCCTCAGAAATTGCCGAGGACTGCAGCCGGGCAGACTGGCCTGGGCGTCAGGGAAAAGCAAGTCCAGAGGGAGACCCTAGCTGAAAATGTCACATTTCTTGTTCAGTTCAGTTATGGATTGGGCTTGGTTTTGTTTTGTTTGTCTTGGAATTTTATACCGCTCTGAATGTGCCCCAGAATGAACAATTAAGAGTTTTTTCATTTAGAAAAAAAAGGTTTTCTTGAGCCAGAATTCACATATTATATAATTCACTCATTTAAAGTACAATCCAACATGGGGTTTTTTTGGGGATATATTACCATGATAACTTAAAAAATGGTGGCAAAATAATTGTAACATAAAATGTGCAGTTTTTAAGTATAAATTCAGGGGCACTGATGACATTCACAATGTCGAGCAACCATCACTCCTATTTCCAAAAGGTTTCTATTCCCACAAACAGAAACTCTGTCACTCTGTAACCAACTCCCCGCTTGCCCCTCTTCCCAGCCCTTGGTGGCCTCTAACGTGCTTTCTGTCTCCATGAATTTGCTTATTTCGGACAGCTAGTGTAAGTGGAGTCATGCTGTATTCGTTTTTTCTGTGTCTGGCTTATTTCGCTCAACTTCATGCTTTGAAGGTTCATCCATGGGGAGGCAGGCATCAGAACTTCATTCCTGTTTCAGGCTGAATAATAGTCCATCATATACACACACACACACACACACACACACACACACACACCATGGTTTGTTTTTCTAATCATCTAGCGGTAGACACCTGGGTTGTTTCATTTTTGGCTATTATGAATAATCCTGCCAGGAACATCGGGGAGCAAGAATCTCTTCAAGTCCCGAGTTTTCAGTTCCTTTGGATATAGATCTAGCCGTGAAACACCATCCGCTTTTAACTTCCTCCCCCACCCTGGGTGCTCACACCAAGCCAGAAAGTGAACTCTGATCCTAAAAATAGACAGAGATTCAGATGTTCTAGGGCAAGCTGACTGCAATGCGACCACATAGCAGTGCTTGTGTCAATCCTTTGTCTTTTCAAAGCCGCAAATGGTATCCCTCCCTCTGTGTGCAAATCGCCCAGCCTCTGTGGAGGGCAGTGTCAGGGGAGGGCAGATACTCTAAAGGTTCTCCTGCTACGAGAGCAGAAAAAGAGAAGAAGACACTCCATTGCTCCTGAGGACAGCGGTCCATTTAGGAGAAAGGAGAGATGAAATTGGCATATTGAGTCTTTTCAGAGGGCCAGATGCTGGGGTAGGGGATGTTGGCTTATCTTATCCTCTGGAGTATCCTTGCTCCCATCTAGCTCAGAGGAGGTAACTCAGTGACTCAAAGACTCAGTGGCAGAAACGGACAATGCAGAACTTCAAAAAGCCAAGCAGGTGACACATCCTGAATGAGGATCCCATAAAAATGCTGTGGGAGCTCAGGACAGGGAGAACCCAATGCTGCTGGGGGGGTCCCGGGGTGTTTTCATAGAGAAGGTGAGCCATGAATCTGGACCATGAAGGATAATTTTATTTGCACGAAGATGGGCAGGGAATGGAAGCGACAGGAATTGAGATATGGTTGAGAAGTATGGAAATTTGTTTGGAATTTTTTCTGTTATATCTGGTTGAACCCCCAAGGCCAGCAGCTGCTGTCTGAGAATCGGATCTGCAGGGGTCTCCTGGGAGGCAGATTCTGAGAAGGCGGGTAGTGAGCAGGACGTTTACTGGGAATTGCTGCTGGGGTCCACACCAGGGGGAGGGAGTAGGAGTGGCCAGAGGGGGAGGAGGGCCTGCAACGCCTGCCAATGAAGGTGGCCCTTCCTTTGTCCCAGGTAGACAAAGGAGCGCGGCCTTTCTCTCTTGCACTGGTCAGTCATTGGATATGTTCTGCCCTCGAAAGGAGCGTGACCTTGGATGAGGCTGTAATCTTCAACCAATATAATCCTCAAACAGGGTGGACAGCTGAGGCCTATCAGCTGACAACCTTTGCGGCATCTGGCGAAATCAGGTTTCCATTCCCAGAGGGGGATCTGGTGGCAGAGCATAGGATCCCCATACACAGACTCCCCGAGGGTCCCCTTGCCCTGTTGTGCGCTCAAGGCTGAGGACCATCAGATTCCTCGGGCCTCTCGTCTCTCCTCACTTAGGCGATGGTTGAAACAATAAATCAGCTTGAGTGTGTTGAGCAGATGTCTAACATCTTCCATATGAGACAGGGAGATGAATGTATACATTGTTATTAATTAGTTTATTTGATTGATGAAAAAGAATATGTTTATTCATCCAAAATGCAGAATTTTAAATATGTATGTAATATAGATTTGAAACAGAATGAACATTATGATATTATTATTCCTCCTAAATGGGATTTCCAAGGAAACTGTGCAGAACCTGTCATCTTTCAGAGCAAAACGAACACCCCCCACCCCGCCAGCCCACTGGGGATTCAGAGACGGGAGTGGTTTTTCTATCAATGAAGATAAGCGAAGGCGGCAGCTGTCCGTGCCGTAACCTTCGCTCCAGCTGCTCACATCTCTCCATTGTCTCTGGACTTTCTCACTTCAGTGTGAGTAGTTAACTCTTAAGGAGCTGGGATACTAATTTCAGTAAACCAGTGGCTGCCTCCTGCACAATCAGGGGAATGAATGATCAAAATGGGTCTTGAATAACGTTCCTGTGTGTTCCCTCCACCCACCCAAATGATAATTAAAATGAACTTAAACAAAAAGAGAAGATACTGGCTCATGTACCTGAAAAGCCCAGAAGGCTTCAGGAATGTCTGAATCCAGGGCTTCAAAAAATGTCATTAGATCCCAGCTTCTCTCCATCTCTTGGCTTTGCCTCGTCTCAGTTGGTTCCATTCTCAGATGGGCTTTTCTCCTGCCATGAAAGATGGATGCAGGAGCTCCAGAATTTTCAGGTTCATGTTCAGCTGGAAAGAGTGAGCCCCTTTCCCAGGAGCTTGGGCGAAAGTCCCTAGGTTTGATCAACTTGAACTATCCTAAGGCATGCGTCTGCTTAAGCCAATTACTGTGGTCAGGAGAATGAGTTATGCTGATTTTCCTGTCCTGTGCCTCTAGAATCAGGGTTAGAACCCACCTCCCGCCCCGCCCTTAAATATATGGATTGATGCAATGAAAGTTAGCAGCTAAAGCCCAAAGAAGAGTGTGGCAGACACAGTCGGTTGCTGTGGCTGATTAGGTGGGACTGGAACTCAGTATCTTCCTTCCTTCCCCTGGTGTACATTTCTGTATCACAGATGATTAAGAACAAATAAGGACATTTCCCAGACTCTCTTGCAGCTATAATTTGATTCTGCCTGTTGAATGCTTTCCTATGAATTTTGCCAACCCTATAGATGTCTCCTCCGTGCTACTGCCTTGCAACCCCACCCCCTACTTTTTTCTTGCTGGCAGTGCCCACTCCCACTAGAGACTCTGAGAACCCTTCCCAGTCTCTTTGCAGCTGTGTGTCGGGTGTGTATGTGAGGCGGGGAGGATTCCTGGACAGAAATGCCCTGGAGACAGTTAAGAAAAAAATCTTCCCTCTGGCTTTTGGATGTGGTTGGGAGAAAATGTGCTGTGTGGTG
Organism: Mellivora capensis; assembly: GCA_004024625.1. Taxonomy (NCBI): domain Eukaryota; kingdom Metazoa; phylum Chordata; class Mammalia; order Carnivora; family Mustelidae; genus Mellivora; species Mellivora capensis. The sequence goes on from PISX010010591.1 coordinate 25,814, forward strand.
CTGAAGCATCCTTTTTGTAACCCTGTGGCAGTAAGCCCGAGGACATAAACCAACTGATATGCCACTAAATTAACAACTAAATTAACAAATCTTGGAATTGGGAATTGCATGAGAATTTTCTATTGTTTAAGCCACTTTCAGCTGGATTGTGTGGTTATCTGCAGCTGGTAGTGGGGAGAGAGAGAGGAGACAGGGAGGCAGGGGAGGGGGACAAATTCTAATTCGGCTAATGTCCCTTGTGGACTTAACAGTGACTTTGGGTGTAGGCAGGAAACCACAGTCTTCATTTTTGGGAGATACAAACACTCATCTTTTGGCTTCCCTGGTGCTGAGTCCATGAAGCTTGGCAGAGGGGAGGGGTCCCAACTCCTAGGTCGGTTGGCGTGTGTGGTGTCACCTCCTGCCTCCCATTCTCATTCTCAGTTCATAAAATAATATAGCTCTTCTCCATGCTCCCCCAAGGCTTCTTGTGCCTATTTTTATGTGATCTTCACAAAAAATCTTCAAGGCGGTAGGGCCAGTGTTATTCGTTCTGCATTTCTGATGACAAAACTGGGACAGGAACTTAAATGGCTCGGCCAACCTCACACAGCTGATTAGGAGAGACACAGATTTCCTGACCCTTGTTCTAGTTTTGTTTCTGCTACACTATATTACTGCCTCTAAACTTTGGCAAAATGACTTGTGGGGTGGTGGGGGGTGGGGAAACTGAAGTGTCCAGCCCCAGATAGCCTACAGGTTCAGCCTCTGCTCCCAGAGGGCAAAGGTCCTCACTGGTCTCCTTGGGACCCTATCATGCTCTTGGCCTTCTGTGGCTCAGCAGAGGCTGGGGACCTTTTGCAAAGCTGTCGTTTGGCTCACGCCTAAGTGAGAGGGGGAAACCGCGAGCTCACTCAAGTTGGGGGTGTTTGGAGTGAGTTTGGTATCAATAAGGAACATGGCACAGAAATGAAGACAAGAGCCACCCCGGGTCAGGACTCACAGAGGGGGCTGGAGAGTGGCTCTGGATCCTGTCTGGCTCGGGGTACCTTGCTGTAGGCCTGGTGACGGGCATTTCGGGTTCCTTCACGGGACTCGGCTGCCCTCTGGGTTTGCTTTCCTGTCCCGCTATGGGCTTCCTCATTGTTTCTGTCCTAGGTCACTTCCTTCTTGACTCTGGCCACACGTAACCTCTTTGGCCTCCTCTACATCGCTAGGAGGAAGGGAATGTAATAGAGTAGGGGTGAAGGCAGCTCCAGGTGACGAATGAAGCTCTTGTGGCAAAACCCAGGTGGGCGAGGCTGCTTGGGCCAACACTGGAGCTGCTGGAAGAGAGATGGGGTGGCCCTGCCGTCTGTTACCCAGGGGAGTGGATCCTGGGTCACTGGCCAGCGGGAGCCACACTGGTGCTGGAGGGGACGGCCAGAGCTCAGGGTCACATGGTGGAAACACCCAGGGGCCAGGGGCCAGCCCTGTGTCAGAGGGCAGTTTCTGTAGAAGGGGCTCAACAGTGGAATTTCCTGAGTGGCTATGCCTTTGCCAGACTCAAGAATGAGCTTTGAGGGGCGCCTGGGTGGCTCAGTTGGTTAAGCAGCTGCCTTCGGCTCAGGTCATGATCCCAGCGTCCTCGGATCGAGCCCCGCATCGGGCTCCTGCTCGGCGGGGAGCCTGCTTCTCCCTCTGCCTCTGCCTGCCACTCTGTCTGCCTGTGCTCGCGCTCTTTCTCTCTCTGACAAATAAATAAAATAAAATCTTAAAAAAAAAAAAAAAAAAGAATGAGCTCTGAGCATGGGTTTGGTTTCTCATACCACTGCCCTGTGCCACAGGGAGAGCGACACAAGCTTCTCTCCACGTGGGTCTGCCCTCAATCTCCCTTATGTGCCCCGGGCTGACCGGTGTGAGGGCCCGGGCCACAGGTGAGGCCACATGTTTGGGAATTTTATGGATGGCCCCACTGTGGTTTTAACTCCATCTGTCAGAGGGGAGACAAATCAGAAGGAGGGCTTGCTAACTCTCCTTCTAAATCACTTCCAGCCTTTCCTAGTTCCAGGCAGCTCCACATTCCACATTTTCTTTCTGGTCTCCAAACCTCTCCACGCTTGGGCTCCTCTTCTGACGACAGGCCAGTGTGTGGCTGAGCATAGAGATCGTGGGGGACCCCCTCTTCCCTTCTGGTGTTGGCCCCACAAAGTCAAAGGTGGCTATAGACAAACTGTGAACCCAAATGAACATGAAACCTAATCGGGTTTGGCCCCTAGATGGAATTAGACTATTTTTAGACAAACTATTTTAAAAGCCTCCCCACCTGCTTTGTGTTCAGACTTTTCACACCTCCCTGAAACTTTCATTTGTCAATAATCTGTTTTGTTAATACCAAACTGCCGCTCAAGGTGTGATGTGGGCACCTGGCCCCCGAGGCCCTGTGGGACGAGCTGTTACACACTGGCCAGCTCTCCAGCCGATGGGGTCCCAGGGTTGTGAGAGAGCAGTTCAGCTTGCTCATCGACTTTCTTAAACCTCCTCTTTTATATCATTGTGCTCGATACTACGTCCAGAGGTCAAACTAAGGTGGGAATGTTGGTACTCAATAAATGCTTTCTGAATAAATAAATTACTAAAAAATGGGGAATAGCTTTAGTTGAGGCTCTCTGTGGCACCTTGTCTCCCCCTTTCTGGATTCCCCTTTCTTCCACTGATGGCCTCCACCTTTGGAGGCTGCGGTGTCCTCACAGCGCCCCCCCCCCACTAACCCCACGCAACCCCCAACCCCTTTGGTCTGCCCTCCAGGATCCTATTCTGGGAAAATGGAATGGTTAACTCAAAGGAAACAATCCTCCTAATGGTAGACCTCCAGACACTGGCAAATGGGCCAGAGAACAATGTTTGGTGGGGATGAGGTGGGAGTGGGGGACAGTCAGGAAATGTTTCTGGAATCCCAGCTCTGTAAAGCTGGCCCTGGCTCTCTGAAATGCACACCTCAGTTAGTGGAAGCAGTGGTGCTTGTTCTTATTCAACCCTTTCTGTGGATGAGCTAAGTGAAAGGAACAATACACAGCCGGAGAGCTGTCCCTCACGAGAGCACAAGAACCAGAAGATACCAAGTCACTGGATTCCAATTTAGATTACAGGGCATGACTGCAAAGTTTAAAAACATATGTTCTAGGATGTACAAGTTCACACGAAGACTATCCTTTAATGGGAGCAGGTTACTTGTTTCTGTGATTTTTTGTTTGTTTGTTTTTAACAAAAACCAACCTGCATGGAGAATTGCCTTCAAGTCAGCCTGGCAGACACACCAGAAGAGTATTCTCTTAAATTTTTGTTAAAAAAATAAAAAAGAAGCATGATTATGAGCCTTAAGCATTATTCTTTGCAACAAATGACTTTTAAAAATAGTTTTATTGGGATACAAGTGATGTACAATAAACTACACATATTTAGGTGTGTATTTTGATGAGTCTTGACGTGAAACCCATCACCACAACTGAGACACGAATGCCTTCATCACCCCCAAAACTTCCCTTGTGCCCTTTTGTATTCCGTCTCTCTTTCCTATGCCCCCACCTGCCCTGTCCCAGGCAACCACTGGTATTCGGTGATAAATAAGCGTCTTTTTTAAAAATTAGATTTTCCCTAAAAGGCGGAGAATTTTCTAGCTCTGGGGCTGTAGTCATGATAGGAGGTCCCCAAAAGAAGTCCAGGGCAGTTCTCAGCAGGTGCATGACTGTGGGAATAACGCGCAGCCTTCAAAGAAGGTACTATTTGTTTGGATATGTAAATCCTGGTATGGCTTTCAAAGAGTTAACCACATTTTTTTTTTTTTTACATTTTATCTTATATCTGGTGATAGTCTGTAGTTGGAATCTACTCACCCCAATTAACTGGCCAGTGGTACAATTACACATTCAAGCCATCATCTGGGAAAGTAACAGTCCTTGCTTCTTACGCCAAATGGTGTCATTTGGGGAATCCCAAACAGCCTTCAGGACATAGTTTTATTTTTCTGGCTCTGTCTTCTATGAGGGAATTGCTCCCTTTACCTCTGAACTTGTTTCTCATGCCCTGATATTGCATTCAACCCCGGTTCGTGTCCATGCTATCCTCGAAATAGTGGCAAGCCCATCCCACCCTTTCCATGTCTTCTGTCCGTCTCTTAGGGGACCTTCTGCCTTCCTCACCTGCGTTACTCAGGACCTGTTGGCCCCTTCAGCCTCTTCTCTGATTCTACAGCTTCCAGTCTTCTCCCTCTTTCACCCTCCATGTTTCAGTGGATCTTTATGAAAGGCAAATTCGTTCAAATCATTCTTCTGCTTCAAATATCTAACTTTGTGCCTTTATAATGTGGCTCCCATCTACCTGTCAGCTCACGTCCCTACCTCCCCCAACTCAGCCTGCTTTTTTGGGACTGCAACCAGGAAAGATTTTAATAGAGCTCCAGAGAGGAGAGGGGCACCCACGTGTGCTCCCATTTCTACCCCCATTTCCCTTTCTAACCATACCAATTTGGGAACCCCGGAACGTGCTATCTGCTCTCCTCCCCAGCCTGTTATTTCCTGTGCTTGAACTCCCCTTTCCTCCTCTTCTAGAAGACTTTGCATGCTTTCTCTCCTCTGCAACTATAACTACCCTGACCATTGTGGACAGTGATTTTTTGATTGGTCACTAATCAGGAGGGCAGGGACCATCTGTGTCTTTCATTACAGGATGCCTGCATTGCGCACTCCTATTTGTAAATGGAATGAACCCACGCATCTTATCTTATCCCTAAATCAACATCTGATAACCTTTGTGACTGTGTCCCTGGTAAGGAGGATTTAATAAGTCAGACGTTCATAGCTGATGGAAAGTATTTGTACTCTGATACTAAAATGCTGTTCACTTACTATTTTTTTTCTCTGCCCAACTCCCTTTTCCCAGAGACTGACTTGTCTCACTCCCTTACTTCCTTTACTTACTTCTCTGTATTTTGAATAACAAGGCCTGATGACTTCCTGTAAAAGAGCAATGACCCACTCCCAGCAATCGCTATTTTCTTATATCTTCCTTCCCCTACCCCTTCATACCTATTACCATCTGACACACATGTACTTACGTGTGTATTCCTTTATGGTCTACTTGTTACTATCGGGATACAAGTTTTGTAAGGGCTGGAATTTTTCCATTTTATCCCCTGCTGCATCCTCAGCGTCCCACACAGTGCCCGCCCCTACCACATAGTAGGGGCTTGTATGTATGTGTTCAAAGAACAAATATGCACAGAAAACAACAGCATGTGTCTTCGGAGGACGGTGCTGTGCATTTCAGTGTCAACGTGCTAGAATGAATGAAATACCAGCTTGTATAGGATGGTGTAGAGAGTTCCAAGAATGAAAACAGCCTCTTTCAGCCTCAAACAATATGAAAAATGTATTTAAAAAAAAGTTATCACCCTGTGTCTGGAATACTAATAATGTATGTGAAGAAATAAGATCAGAGCAAACAAAGAAAAGTGAATTCTAATAAATCAGAGAGAGAGAGAGAGAAAGACAGTGAGAGGCTCGGCCACACCAACCTTTAGATGCCACTAGCAGATCTTCGGTGTTTGCTCTAAATTCTGTAAATCAAGTGCGCTGACCTCTGAGAAGAGACAATGGCAAAGACAAACTGAAAGCTGGGGCTTTATTTTAAGAAGCAACCCCAGGGGTTATGGGCGATTTCACTGAGATTCATCTCAGTCTCACAGGAGCTTTGAGCTGCCAATTCGTGGGCCTGAGTCTTGTGTTGGCTTTCCCCCCACCTGTCCGTTGGGCTCAGGGCACGCCCACTGCTCCCTCCTTCTGGGCCTGGGCCTCCACCAGCAGGGGAATGCAGGAGCTGCAGAAAACCCACCTCCAAGGTCTCGTCCACCTGTAAAGTTCTGCAATCCTGAGTCTTCATAGGGTTTTCAATTTGTCCTCATTAATGCAGAGATTCAATTAACCAGGACAGTAAATTCCCTGAGCATTCTGCTTAATTGGATTTTTACTAAAATAGCCTCAAATTTTGTTTACTGCATTAAAGAAAAAAAAATTATTATTTTTTTTTTGCATTATTTTACATCGGCCATCCTCTGAACCGGAACACCCTCCCCTCTACCCTGGACGAGCCTGGGCATCACTCCCTTGGGCATTATGGTCAGTGGAGGAAGCAGAGGAAGAGGCAGGTGCAGAGAGAATTCAGAGCGACCACAGAATCACTCCTAATGCCTGTCTGCAGTTTGGGAGTCAGGATCGGGCTGGAGATGGGGAGTGCTTTACACGGGACGTGATAGAAATGTTTGGGTTTAGATTTGACTGTGCTTTCTCGGTATCTGAAAATGATGCAATGAGTTCGTTGTGAAAGTGGCTGGGGACCACAACGGCTTGAGTTGTCATTTGGGGCTGGGGGGAGGGGCCCCCGGAGAGGAGTCAACATGTTGTGGTGCGAAAGAATAAAGTGTTTTCTCCTTGTGCCCTGAGGAGTCTGGCTCATGTGGTAGATCATTTACCCCAGGTATTTTTCATCTTTCCCTTCCAGTCAAATAGCCTGTGAGGCTCATGAGAGGGGCTCCCTGTCCCCATGGATCCTGAAGTCCCTTTACCTTGTATGGCATGTAGGCCAGGGCTGTATGACACAGTGTCCTCTCAGCTACTGTCGGCCTGCTTCGTATTTGTGAGACCTGCCTGTCTGGGCGTGAAGGTGGCCAGCATGCTAACTCGTTCACCATAACGGACGTGCGGGGACAGAATTCTGAGAACCGCTTGGTGAAGACCAAATTCTTTTTTTTTTTTTTAATATTTTATTTATTTATTTGACAGAGAGAGAGATCACAAGTAGGCAGAGAAGCAGGCAGAGAGAGAGGAGGAAGCAGACTCCCTGCTGAGCAGAGAGCCCGATTCGGGGCTCGATCCCAGGACCCTGGGATCATGACCTGAGCCGAAGGCAGAGGCTTTAACCTACTGAGCCACCCAGGTGCCCCGGTGAAGACTCAAATTCTAACTGACCAGGTGGCTTTAGAGAACTGGCTTAGCCCCTCTGGACCCCTGCTTTCTCTTCCTAGAGGTGAGAGGTCACAACTCCAGCTTTGACATTTTTTTTTTTTTAAGACTTTATTTATTTACTTGACAGACAAAGATCACGAGTAGGCAGAGAGGCAGGTGGTGGGGGGTGGGGGGAGCAGGTTCCCCGCCGAGCAGAGAGCCCTATGTGGGGCTCGATCCCAGGACCCTGAGATCATGACCTGAGCCAAAGGCAGAGGTTTTAACCCACTGAGCCATGCAAGTGCCCCTGACATTCTATTTTTGGTATTTTCTGAGTTCCCTTCATTTTGTTTAGCTTAAATTTTGAGTAACTGGGAGATAAAATTCAAGACCAAGTCCCACCATACTTACACCTGATGTGTACCAGGTATTTTCCCAGATGTCAAGGGATGAATCCTCAAGCAGGTATTATTACCCCCAATAAAGATGCAATTTAAGAGCAGACTGAAGGTCATGGAGTATAAATGTTTGGTCACCACCATTGAATTACAGCTGTGGTTTGAATCCAGGCCTTCTGATTCCAAGGCTAGTGCTCTTTCTATTCTCAGCTTTTGTTAACTTACAGATTATTTGACTTATTTAATAGTGTTTTCAGTCAGGGCTTGAAGTTGAGAGGGAGGAAATGAGTCCTATTCTTTTTCAACTCCTGTAAAACATGTCCTCTCAGATACACACTCATCTCTTCTTTTGATTAAGGGAGGAAGAGAAAGCAAGGAGAGGGGGGAATGGAGATAATACGGTTGACTCTCAAGTGGGAGAAGGAAACATAACTCCCAGGAGAAGCACAATTTTCTAACCCTAGTTTCCAGCTTCGACATCATTCATCCCCAGCTGAGATGACCAGTCCTGAGCCAAAAAATATCATTTAGTAAATATCATTCACACATCACTGTCAATGGCTAGCACTCCATGAGCTTGGTCCTCTCTACCAGTGCCTGTAGCCATGGCACTGCTTGGGGGCTGTGCATAGAGAAGCAGAAAGGAAGAAAGAAAAAAACAACAGTGGTATGCTTTGCTCTCTGTCTCTGAGCACGAGGATTCCCTTTTGTCCTGCCTCCCCCCCACCCCCCCTCCCCCGGAGTTACTCACAGTCTGTGCCCCACTGTCTTCTGGGATTTGAGCTGCTCCGAGTACAGGCAGGGAGCTGGCTATTGGAGGAAAAACTACTGGCAAACTCACCCCTAGGTTCATGGTGCTTTGATCCCCGTCTTTTCCCCTGGTTCACCTGCTATGGTTTACTTCTCAGAGTTCTCAAATACCTGCTCCACGCTTGTAGCAGGAGAGACAGAGTCGTCCCAATCTGAGTCAAGAGAGGTGGGCTTTTGTGCTCCCCTGCATTCACTGGCTAAGGGACTCGGGGTCGGGGTTAAGTGGCCAGCCACTTTCAGCTCTTCTGGCTGCGGGCGAAGGGGGTTTCCGCAGCCTGGAAGCAGCCCTGGAAAGAGAGAAAACACGGAAGGGAGGGGATGGAAGCCATCAGAGGAGACATGAGAGAACCTTGGAGGAGGGGCATGCCAGTTTGGGCAGATCCCAGAGCAGACTGTGACCAGGTGACCCAAGGACACACGGGGTGCTCATCTACGGGTGAGGTGGGGGCACCCCGATCTGTTCCATCCACTCCAGACACCACGACCATGACTTAATTGTGCTCTGTGTCCACCTTTGGGTTGAACTGAGACAGATGAAATGCCCACAAAGGGCTTTCAATTTCTGTGGTAAAATGGTTTAAAAGCTCCCCCCCGCCCCCGGCTTTTAAGCAATTATTTCTGGCTCAAATGTTCCTCAGGAGACGCCTGCTATTTCTTAGTGCTCTTTTGCTTTGAGTTTCTCCATCTCCTTTTATCAACAGATCCCCGACTGTCCCAGTCGCTGTCACACATTCTTCCTGGACCCTCCACATATGTGTGGGTTATATTTGGATGCGGGGAAAGAGCCTTCCTGGTGGTGTCACACGGCTCCTCAATGATGTACTACAGAGGAACCCTCTGGTGAAGGGGGCCTTGCACGCCTTGTGTGAGATCCGCGTCAAGACACGTGTGGTCATGAGCCAAGCAAAACCACCAAGCTGATCACTGAGCAGTGGCAGGAGAGATGCGAATGACCCTTATGGCAGTATGGTGACCTCAGACCTCCCCTTTGCTTGGCATTTTTTGTTTGGTTTGGTCTGGGTTTTGATTTCGTGTTTGTACCAACTCAAATCCAAAGGACTGACAACCCTCCTTCAAATATATCCATGAAAACCAGCATTGCAGTCCAAAGGCCGATCTCGATTCCAGCTTTCTGTAGCTTCGGAGGGCTAAAGTATGCAGTGTTTATTTTCTTTCTAGACCTGGAAGCAGTTCCAGCCAGCTTGGACAAAAAGGAGAAAACCAAGAACAAGGCTGAATAACTGCATGGAAAGGGCAGGACGCAGCCAAGCCCAACACGGCAGAGCCATGAGTGTGGCCAGCTTCTCGCTCCTCTTCTTGTTCCTACTCCTTTTCTCCGTACCTCAACTCAGTCCTCATTCGTTGTAGACCTGCTTCCTCCAGAGCTGGTAAAGAGGGAGGCTGACAGCCCTGGTGAGTGGCATCATAGCTTCTGCACTGGAGACAGAGTGGCCTCCTTTCTTGGTTCTAGGATGGAAAGTGCTGGAAAGGTCTTTGATTGTCCCAGCTTGCATGTCAGGGCTTGCCCCTGCCTCACTCTGACAAATCAACTGGGAGATAAGTTTCATGGAAGAACATGGAGGCTCCTAAGGTAGATGTGTGGGTGGGGAAGGGCAAACCATCCATTCATCCATCCATCCCTCCATCCATCCATCCATCCATCCCTCCATCCCTCCATCCATCCATCCATCCATCCATCCAAACGAGTTTTGTGGAGCAAAACTTCGAGAATGAGTGAGGGGCTAGAGTCTGCTCTGACGGGGGAGAGGTGACCTAGAGGGATATAAAGATGAAGCAAAAAGGCAAAGGGCACCTCATGGCTCAGCAAAGTCCCAGATGTAAGAAGAAGTAAGATGCTTGTGCCAGAACGTAGCTCAGCGGCTCCTTCACAGCAGAGTCCTCCTCGGGGAAAACTGCTGGTCCCATGACAGACACAGTGTCTAATAGCATAGTTGTTTCATGTTCTGGTGCAAGTTCCCTCACTCGTGGTCAGGCAGGGCCAGTTTGAGCTCCAGCACTGGGGCTGCCGATGACACTCAGAGTTAGCTGTGCCCGGGGACATGCTCGCACATATTCTACAGGAGAAATGCACGAGAATGTTCACAATAGCTTTGTTTGCTTATTGATTTATTTATTTTTAAAGATTTCATTTATTCGCTTGAGAGAGAGTGCATGTGGGATCACAGAAGCAGAGATGAGGGGCAGAGGGAGAGGGAGTCCTATGTGGGGCTCCATCCCAGGACCCCGGGGTCATGACCTGAGCCAAAGGCAGACGCTTAATCATCTGAGCCACCCAGGTGCCCCAATAGCTTTGTTTGTAACTAAAAAAGGTAACAACCCAGATGTCCATAAACAAGAGAATCGAGAAGTGATCATGGTGTAATCAGACGATGGAATCCTATGTAGCCTAGACAATGAATAAACTCCAGCTACATATATAAACGCGGATGAACTTCAAATATACAGACCATGGAGTAAAAACAGCAAATTGAGGAGATTATCATTAGTATGGATTCATGAGATGAACTTCGAAACCAGGCACTAGTAATACAATGGTTAAGGATCCCTTATAAATGGATTGAAACCTGGAAGAAAAACTAGAGAGTGAACAATACATCTGTCAGGTCAGTGGCTTGCCCCACCTAGCGGATTGGAAAGGGGCCCAGGAACAGAAGGAGCTTCAAGGTATTGGCCGTATTTTATTCCTTAAGCTGGGTGGTAATGTGTGGGTTCTTGGCCTTACTATTATTCTTTAAACTGTACATATAGGTCATGCACACTCTTTTGTAAGTATGATCTATTGCACAGTGAAAATATTTAAAAATATATTTTGTCAAAGCTATAACTTCCCCCACCCCCACGTCAATAACAGAAGTTAGTGTAGGTGAATGGTATGAGCCTCAAAGGAACGAGAACTTTTCCAGATGTGGTGCCTTGAAGATCTAGAAGGGCATCAGTGAGAAGATAAGACACTCCCTGTCCACTTGCCGTGGGTACCAGCAGCTTGACTCAGGTGTGTCCCACTGTCCCAGGGACCTCTTGCTTACCTATGGCCTGGGGACCTCACCTTACCTATTTTATAACCCTTTCTTCCCCCACCACAATCTCAGGATTTAGCCTGTTTTGCTTTCCTTTTCAAAGCTGCCCCAGAGTCCTCCTTTTCTGTTTGCATTCCTACAGCCACCAGCTGAGAAGGGTACAAAAATCCTAACTTTTCCATTTTTTAAAATTCCCTTCCCACCCCACCCCCAAGCCCCAAACAAGTGCACAGGTCCATTTGGAGTTAGAATCGTGAGAGCCTGTTGGATAGTGCAGAAATCTTTTCTAATACCACTCCCAAAGTTTGTTCACTCACCATCTGATTACCTTTTTAGGGAAGGTTTATCATTTGCCGGCTGAAGTTTATTTTACATTGTGTCTGGTTTGCAAACATATTCTTTGTTGACAGCTCTAGTTTGAAATGTTTGGGCTCACTTTGCTCTGGGTAAAACACGTTGTCAAGTCTTTTTTAAACTGCTGGTCTTTCTGGCCCTGGACTCTGGCATCCAGTAACCTTAGAGACATAAAAGCTTTGAATTAGGAGGGACCCTGGACATCTCCCATTGGACTTCCCACCCGATGAAAGAATTTTTCCTGAAACATGCCAGATCACCAGCCTCTGAGAGCTTGCTTTTTAAGGGCATTGTTGAGAGTCCCATAAGTTACAAACTCCCTGTCAAACTTAGCATCCATTTTCACTTTGTCATCAAGAACCAGCAGTCAGCACGAGCATTTTCCAAGTTTGCTAATTGAATTAAATTGAACACAGACTCTTGCAAAACCGGTTTCCGAGATGCGGCAGGTCCTACACTGGTCCCAGACACCTTTAATCTACTTCATATAATCATATCCTGGATTAGGAGGGACCAAGGAACAAGAGAGGAATTGGATCTATCCACACACTTGGAAATAGGGCAGAGAAGCTGGGGGATTTGGCTAATCGCTTGAAAGTCCTGCGTGCACATTTCCCTCTGTCCCTTTGTCTCTGCTTCTTGCCTCCTTAAAGGTACAGAAACAAATGCAGACGGTGCCTTTCCTCAAAAAGGAAACTCAACCACTAGCCCCCAAGAAGGGAAGCAGTTCTGTGCTCTGTCACCCCCCACTACCCTCTGTCTTCCCCACCGCCTGAGTCCCTGGCTGCCTTTTCCCATTAAGCTGGGCCCACCCCAGTTTTTGAGCCCACCTCAGGGACAGTGGGATGTGTGTTACTAGTTGCCTCTTCCACCTGTCTCCCCACCTTCCGTTCTGCTCCACTAGGCCTGGAACCAAGCTGTGACCCCAGGTGTGGTCACTGTTAGTGGGTTTGGGCCCTGACCCATGCTGGGACGTTGGCGGCCCAGGTCCTTTAGGGTAAGGGAAGGAAGCCATCCTGGAAAAGGCCAGAATTAACTGATGGGACAGCAGGGTTGTTCTATACCGGAATCCCAGTCTCACACAAGCCGGTGAGAGTTTCTGGGCTAAAGAAGGGAGCCGAAGATGCTCTTTAAAATTGGGGGGCAGGAAGCCCAAGCCTGGGTGGGGAGGGACAGTTAAGGATGCTGACCCAGTCTGAACACAGAGCAGGCAAGGTTGAGAAATGCTGGGTGCACTCTGGCTGGTGGAGCCCTGAGGGCCTCTGTGGCAGGAGGTCTGCAGTCCTGGGGAACTGGACCCTTGACGGCCAGGTGTTGCTGTCAGAGCCGGTGCAGGTGGGACTTGTGAGCTGAGTCATCAGGGACAGGGTCCAGCCCATGGGGCTCCAACCTGACCATTAGGGAGGCCAGGGTGCCCCTCCCCACCCCCCATTCCCAGGGAACCAGAGGTGGGAGCAGGGTGGGAGGCTGACTGACAGGGAGCTGGATTAGGAAACACCACAGGCATACCACAGAGATATACAGCGGGTTATAAGAGCGAAGCACACCTGTGGTCAGTAGTCAATACAGTTACTGGGTGGTTGGCATGGGGGAGGGGGAGGGAAGTCAACGCTGGGGGAGGGAAGGACGAGAGTTTGGCGCAGATGCCCTTCTCTGGGCCTTGTCTCCCAGGCCAGTGGGACAGGCAGCAGGCAGGGACCGAAGGGGTCATTTTCACAGGGTCTCAGGGAGACAAAGGCCATAGCTGTGTGCTTTGGGTTTAAAGCTAACTCCCAGGGACACCGAGTGGAGGAGAGGCATCGTCCTCATGCCCACCTGTGCAGCAAAGCATCTTTCTCGAGTGTTTAGGCTAGCAGAAAGCATAACTGCATGTTGGTCCCTGCCCCCCTGATGTCATGGAAACAGCGCCTTTGGTAAGGATACAGGTGGATTCCCAGAGGGCAGCCCGAGAACACATGAGTCTCCCTCCGAAGGCTCTGGAACACCAGAGCATCATTGGTGGGGCTAGAGGGCCTGCATCATGTAGATGGAGGCAGGAGCCACTGATGTTCCAGATACACCTATGCCTTTCACCTGGTGGGTACCCACAGCCCAGGGACACCTAGAAACGCTCAGATCAGGGAGCGGAGCTGATGCTCCTGAACTCTAGATAAAGCAATGCAGCATTTTCACCTTAACAGCTTTGACAAATTCCTTCCTTCTTTTAGATTCATAGAGCTTTTAGGAGTCTGTAATCACCTTATTTTTCTTCCGTTACTCCAAGGGTCAGCATGCTTTTTTTCCCTTTTTTTCTTTTTTGGTAAAGAGTCAGATAGTAAATATTTGCAGATTTGTGGGTCATCCAGTCTCTGTGACAGCCGCTCAGCTCTGCCACTGGAGGGTGTAGGCAGCCTCTGGACGCTATGTCAATTGTGAATGGGACTGTGTTCCAATGAAACTTTGTGGACACTGAAATTGGAACTTCATATAATTTTTTACAAGTTACAAAATGTCCGCCTTCTAATTGTTTCACTAATTCAAAAATGTAAAAAGCGTTTTTAACTGGCAGGGTCCAAAGACAGACTGTGGCCATAACACTATTTAATCCCTATGATGGTGGGAACTGGCTCATGATCAGGTCCCCAGTGCCTGGCACAGGGTCTGACCTATAGCAGGTGCTCAATAAGTATTTGTTGGAGGAGTGAACTCCTCTACTTTACATACAAAGAAGTCATGGCTCAAAGAGGTTAATCGACTCTCTCAAGTGTGCGGTGAGCACTCAGACTCATGTGACGGTTGGCTGGTTGGTTGCAGAGTTGGGTGGTTTTTCTATATCCTGTGCTCCTTCCACTAAATCACAGCTTTAATCTTTGCCCCCCAAAATTATATATATGGACGCCTGGGTGGCTCAGTCGGTTAAGCGGCTGCCTTTGGCTCGCGTCATGATCCCAGCGTCCTGGGATCGAGTCCCACATCGGGCTCCTTGCTCGGCAGGGAGCCTGCTTCTCCCTCTGTCTCTGCCTGCCTCTCTGTCTGCCTGTGCTCGCTCTCTCTCTTTCCCTCTCTCTGACAAATAAATAAATTTAAAAAATTATATATAATTAGTATATATTTACATATAATAAGTATATATAAAATATTTTATATATAAATAAATATATATTTATATTATATATTATATATATTTTTTGCTACATGGAAGTTCACAGAGTTTGGAAACTTTACTCGAACAGTAAACTAACCTGATAGATCCTGCAGTGTCACCTTTCAACATGGTCAAGTTGCAGAAACTTGACTTCAATTCCTCAGCCTTTTTCTTTTTTTTAAAGTCTGGGGACCATGCCATGGCTAGTCTACCCTGGAAGATGGCTGTGAAGGATAACCATATTTAAAAAGTCCCCAGGAGACCTGAGCCATATGTATATTCTTCAGACTGGGCATTTTCTTAGAATCACCCTGATGTTTTTGTAGGTGGTGTTTTCAACAATGGCTCTGTGTGAGCAGGGGGCTACACGCCCTAGAAAAATCCAGTCCCCGGTGGAAAAACTGGTTCTCCCTCAAAGTTAGTCTAAGTCAGTCTTTATCTGCACCCCCATCTCTGTCAACTCCTGCACTGTTTCAACTGAAGTCTCTGTCTTGCTTACTACACTTTCTTTTTTTCTCACTCCCAGGACTGTCTCCCACGCTCCTCATTGGCCTCAATCGGGCCCAGCTCCGCGGGGGGTGTGGTTAACCACAAACCACCCAGCATTGCACGCAGGTCCGGACACGTGCTCCTTCGCTGAGGACCTCCGCCCAGGTTTCGTTCTCAGCCAGTGGTTTGGGTGGATTGGTATACTGCAGGCTCTGCTGGGGTTCTGCCCCGGGGCTGGGCACCACCGCGATGCCTCCCCTGGGTGCTGTCCTGTGCTGAGAAGCAGGAGCAGCAGCAGAAAAGAGACCAGAGTGAAAAGCTCTCGCCCCCGCACATCCCTCGTTGCCAGAAACTCGCCCAGCCCAAGGGAGTGGCGTCTCAGGGTGGGCATTGGACAGACCTCCCTGAATACTCTCCTTCAGAGGCCTTCACCTGACGGGTCTTGATTGCCCTCATAGGAGGAAGCATCATTTCCATCCCCCGTTTTTTTTTTATTTTTTTTTAATTTTAAAAAATTTATTTATTTGTCAGAGAGGGAGAGAGAGTGAGCGAGCACAGGCGGACAGAGTGGCAGGCAGAGGCAGAGGGAGAAGCAGGTTCCCCGCCGAGCAAGGAGCCCGATGTGGGACTCGATTCCAGGACGCTGGGATCATGACGCGAGCCAAAGGCAGCCGCTTAACCAACTGAGCCACCCGGGCGTCCCTGTTTTTTATTTATTTTATTTATTTTATTTTATTTTATTTTTTTAAGATTTTATTTATTTATTTATTTATTTATTTATTTATCAGAGAGAGAGAGAGAGCAAGCGAGCACAGGCAGACAGAGTGGCAGGCAGAGGCAGAGGGAGAAGCAGGCTCCCTGCCGAGCAAGGAGCCCGATGTGGGACTCGATCCCAGGACGCTGGGATCATGACCTGAGCCGAAGGTAGCCGCTTAACCAACTGAGCCATCCAGGCGTCCCGCTGTTTTTTATTTTTAATAAAAGCAATATACACTCAGGGTGGGAAGTTTGAACATACTGATGAGCATAATGAAAATAAAATCCACCTATAATCACTCCAGGCAGAGGTAACCACTAGCAAACACTGTAGAACAGGTCCTTCAAGTCATCTTATATTCATAATTTTCTAAAGATACTACATCATATCACAGTGCTGTTTGTCACCTGATTTACATTCTGTCACCTGATAATACAACATAAGCACATTTCCACGTCATTAAGTATCTTTCTACAATATGATTTTTCAGTTATTTGGGGTTCCATGGTAAATGTGGCACAGTATATTTAATAAACATTGATTGTTCAACATTGACATTTTTTTCTGGTTATTCATGCCGAGATGAACACCCTTAATTATAAATGCTTTTATGCATCTCTTGCTGCTTCCTTAGGATTTATTTCTATAAGTGGAATTAATTAGGTCAAAGGCTGTGCACATTTTTAAAGGCCAGATTGCCTTCTAGAGATGATCCAATTTTTGTTTCTACCAGTAGCGCAAAAAGTCTGTGTTCCCCGGTGCCTGCCAACATATTTTGGATATTTAATAACTTTTAATTTGATGGGTGGAAAACAGTATTTCATGATTGCTTTCTTTTCTTAGACAACTGAATTCATCATTGTGTTTTTTAGCTATTTGAACACAAGCAGGATTCCTCTTGAAAGGTGGCAATGTGCTCTGGTACCCAGCAGTAGGGGTTGTTTGAATAAAGTAACATTGAGCGGATGTGCAGCATACAAATGAGAAGCAAAGAGAGAATGAGGGAGAGGGTGGTGACCTTCTAGAACAGTCTCTAGTTATTTAAAGAAAACTCTCTTAACATGTGGGTGAGGGTAGTGAGTTTAAGGTGGTGATGTTCTCATTTCTTTTTTTTTCTTTTTTTTCAATCTCAAGTTTGTTTCTGAGTAGGTAATATCATCACATAGACAGAAATTCAAAAGATACAAAAGGGTGCACAGTGAGGTCTTCACCCACTCCCCCAGCCAACAAGGTTGCCCCTCCTTGGAGGCAATTGTATTAACAGTTTTTACGTATCTCACAACAGCCTTGGTCCCTGGACTAGCAGCAAAATAATCACTGGGGAACTTGTTAGAAATGCAAATTCTCATGCCCCACCCCAAACGTACTGAAGATGAAATTTTGTGTGTTGGGGGGAGACCCAGGAATCTGTGTTATAACAACCCCCCTTGGTGATTCTGGTGAATGCTGAAGTTTGTGAACTGGTGCTGAAGATATACTATATATATCTTCAGTATTCAGTATATATATTCAGTGTAGCTTCAGTATTCATATACTCTCCCTCTCTCTCTATATATATATACTCACACACACACACACAAATATACATCAATTTCCTCTTTTTTAATATGTGTTTTACATTAATATTTTTGGAGATCGTGGGTCCCCTTAAAATTTTTTAATGCCATGTATAATATTTAGAGTTTTACAAATATTTTTAGGGACTTCACAGCCCTCTTTGGGTGTTCACGGACTTCATATTAAGGATTTCTATTGAGTAGGGAAAGGTGGCAGATGAAGTGGGGGATAAGATGTATCAAGAGATATAGTGCATTTTTTAAAAAAGATTTTATTTATTTATTTGGCAGAGATCACAAGTAGGCAGAGAGGCAGGCAGAGATAGAGGAGGAAGCACGCTCCTTGCCGGGCAGAGAGCCCGATGCGGAGCTCGAACCCAGGACCCTGGGCTCATGACCTGAGCCAAAGACAGAAGCTTTAACCCATTGAGCCACCCAGGGGCCTCAAGATATGGTGCATTCTTCAATGGAGGGCCATATTTGATGAAGGCTAGTAACAAGAGAAAGGAGTGAGCATAACAGGTTTAGAGTGAAGGGATTTTCTTTTTGAGGTGAAATGCACATAAATTCAGTGAACTATTTTAAAGCACACAATTCAGTGGCATTTATTGCATCTACAATGTCGTGCAACTGCCCTCTCCTTCTAGGTGTGAGGGAAACTTGCTCACTTTGAAGTCAAGGTTCCTGGAGAAGAGGACTTGGTAGAGCTAAGGGTAGAGTATGAGGCCAGGCACCAGAGAAGTGGAACCCGGCAGGTGAGAGCAGGGCGAGTACCTCGCGGCTGTGGATGCTAAGGTGGTCAGTGAATCAGAGGTGATGGAAGACCCAAGGAGAAGCCCACGGGAGGCTGGAGAGGTGAGGGCCGAGATGAATTGCTGCTGGAACTCGTGGATAGGTGGGGAGAAGGACCAGCTCAACTGAGAACCAAACGTACACTTGGGCGCGGAGCACTAAGGAACGTGCGAAGTTGGAGAGGCTTTATCGCAGCCTTCCTAGCGGGGCAGTTAGTATGGCAGCCATACTGCCCTCCCATGCCCAGTTTCAAGCCGGAAGAAAGGGAGCACAACAGTGTTATTCCCTCCCACGCCTCTCTCTCATCCGGGAGCCCCGGAAGCTCCGAGGCAGATTACTCCTTACATCTCATTGGCCAGAACTGGGTCACATGCTTACCGTTAGACCAATCACCATTCAGTCCGGAGGCCCAGCCCATTGTCTCTCGGACAAAGCGCACGTTCTGTTAACAAGGCGAAGAGGTGAATGGCGGTTGGATCCGTAACCACCAGCGTCCGCTGCAGATCTCTGGCGTCCCTCCTGGTCAGCGAGTCAAGGGGAGAAGGAAAGAAGAATAGGAATTTATCATGGAACAGGGGAGACGGGACCAAAAGGAAATAAATATACACGAGGACATAGATAATAAAGAATAGGAAAGCAAAGGCAAGGGATGGACGAAGGTGTGAAGTGCCCCCGAGTCAGTGTGGTATGGGAGTTTGAATATTTAATCTGACGTTTATTGAGCCGCGTGACCTTGACGAGTCTCTGAAGCTAAGCCCATCTTCTCATGTGAAAAGGGGACTGTAAGATTTTACTCTTAGAAACTAATGTTGCAGTAAGTGCTAATAAGAGGGCATTTGGCCAGGAGAACTAAGTATATCAACGAAGTAGACATTTGTCTTACTTTTTTGATCACTTCATCATTTGAGGAAATCCCACAGGAGATGATCAGCTACTTGCCTTCCCAGGCTGTCTTGCTGTCAAGGAGCAGGCGTTGGAGCCCAGTACGACGCCCTCCCTGCAGACTCTGAAGTTAATCGTGTAAGGAGCAAGTGCTGTGTGAAGCCATATAAGTGAGAGCTGCAGCAGCCTGGTCCACTTTCTCAGGTAGTGTGGATGAGATGCCCAGGGCAGCATCAGTGCTCGGTGCTGGGCATGTTAATTGGGGTGGGGGTGAACTGAGTGTCTGAACACAGGAGTGGCAAAAATGGGGGTCTCTCTGGGACCACTTTTGTGGTGTGATTTAGGGTGGTGTTCTAGCTGCTTCTAGGCTTATTTCTCTAACCCTTCCAGAAAGTTGTGAACTGCCTAACATTTTTCGATAAATATTTTTTCTACTTAAATTAGGCAG
Source organism: Mellivora capensis (assembly GCA_004024625.1). Taxonomy (NCBI): domain Eukaryota; kingdom Metazoa; phylum Chordata; class Mammalia; order Carnivora; family Mustelidae; genus Mellivora; species Mellivora capensis. The sequence goes on from PISX010010591.1 coordinate 45,418, forward strand.
TTTGGATTCCTGTTGTTTAAGAACTGCGACTTCTTGAGCCTCATCTCCCAGTGAAAATAAGAAAATGGGATGCCAGCCATTTTCCAGGGAGATCAGGCCTCGGGCCAAAACTTACTCCTTGATGGAAGCAAGTCTAACTGAGGAAAAAGGTGGAGAGCAGGGTCTGGCTTTTTTTTTTTTTTTTTTTTTTTTGGAAACCAGTTTGGACTTAAGAAACAGAAGAAGAAAACACCACTTATTCTGAGACTTTGTATCAGGCAGAGTGACTCTTCCCACTAACACAGTGTTGGTTAAAACATCATCTGGGAGAGCAGAGAAGGCAGAGAGTCACCCTACCTATCTGTGGAGAGGACACTTATGTTCCCTCAGAGACCAACGTTCCCTGGTAGGGTTGGCTTGGGGGCTATAATTCATGCAAAGTACTTGGGTAGGCCTTGATTCAAACAAATATGTGCCTGCTATGTTCTGTTCTATGTTCTAGGTACTGGGAATCCAGTGAACAAGGGAGACAAAAATCTGCCTTCTTGGAGCTTACAACCTAGTGGGAGAGACACTAAACACATAGATAGAAAATAATGTCAAAAGGTATTAAGTTCGGCAGAGAAAAATAAAGCAGGGACAGGCGCTAGGGGCTGCTGGGGGGGGCATATAAATATAAATTGTATATTAGTGTGTCCAAGAAGGCTTCACTAAGATGGGGGCCTGAAGAGAGTGAGGGACTTGGTAATGGGATCACTTATTACAATAGGGGCGTTTCCCATGGCTGTCCTCACCCACCTTCCCCTCCTCCCCTCTGAGAACACCTGTCAGAAACAAGCTTAATTGTGAGGACTACGGGCAGAATATCTGAAGGGAAACTCTGGACCGTGTGAGTGCTTCGTGCTCTGGTGAGTGGAGGTTAGGAGCTTCCTAGGGTGCCCTGGGCCACCAAGCTGAATGGGCTCTGGGCTCGGCTGGGCAGGGCTTCCCAGAGGAAATGACTTCTGCAAATGGGACGGGCAACCACCCAGTCCTGCTCACTTGGCAGGCAATACCTTGTTTATGGGCTTTGGGGCTTTACTGAAGGCAGATCCCCTTCCTGATAAGAGAGGAAGTCCCATCTTTGCATGGGAGTGTTTCCTCCCCAAGCAGTGAATCTACACACAGCAGAGAGAAACCGTGCCCTGGCTTGCTGCTCTGTTAAATACAAACAAACCAAGCCCCACTCTGGATTCTCCATCTGGAATTGAGTCCCCCAGAGTCTTTACAAGGCAGGCTGAGCCTTTTGCTTCCTTTCCAACCAGACCAAACTCCTCTTTTGAATATAACCACCCTGGGCTATAATAACCAGCTCATTTTCATCCATGCCCCATCCCTCCTCCCCCTCCCTTCCCCAAGTGCTCATTATCACCATGATTCCTAGGAGACCGGAAGGGAGAAGCACAGTAGCTTTCCCTGGAATGCCAATGAAAGAGGAGAAAGAGAACTGTTGGGTTACTGGGTCTTGCAGCTTTTTATTGCTAAGGGACTCTGTGGCTTAGAAACTCTGTATTGTAGGTTTTTGTTGTTATCAGGAGTGAAGCTTTTTACACACCGCTGTGCATGGGAACACGATCTGACCTATAGTACAACAAATCCAAAGTACCAAACAGCGATTTGTAACAAGATTTTAATGTATTTTCTCTCATTATCCAAGAGGAACCTTCCCCATGAGTGCTTACTCTGGCTCAGAGTCTGTGGCAGGGCCAGAAGGAAGTCCAGGGAAAAGAATATACCTCTGGATATGTTTTTTACTACATTACAGAGACTAATTTAATGTCTTCCCAGCCAAAGTTATTAATTTCTTTGCCTTGCTCATGATTATTGCTGGGGGGACTATGTGGCTTTTGAGAGCCTTTTGAAGGGAATAGAAATTGAGATGCAAATCAGTGGGATGTATCTTTTTTTGCTATGCAGAATTCCTGTATGCAATCTAATCCGGTCCTGCAACGCAGCAAGATCTAAAGATTTTAGATTTAATGCCTTTAAAAGTGATCGGAGGCAGGAATAGGGAATCAGTAAATATTAAACCCATGTCTCTCCCGTCTTGGACTCTATACTTCCTGGATACTGACACCCATAAGCGGCAGAAGTCATATTCAGCTGGTCAGTTGAAAAAAATACCATCCATGCATCCATGCACAAATATTTATTAACTGTCTAAAAATGTAGACTCGGGCGCCTGGATGGCTCAGTGGGTTGAGCCTCTGCCTTCGGCTCTGGTCGTGATCTCAGGGTCCTGGGATCGAGTCCCTCATCGGGCTCTCTGCTTGGCGGGGAGACTGCTTCCCTTCCTCTCCCTCTCTACCTGCCTCTCTGCCTGCTTGTGATCTCTCTCTCTCTCTCTCTGTCAAATAAATAAATAAATATTTTTTTTTAAAAATAAAAAAAATTGAAATAAAAATGTAGACTCTGCTGCCCACTGGGGCATAATCTGTGTCCTCAAAGAGCTCTGACATTTTGGTGGGAGCAGCAGGCAGACAACCGAGAGAGAGTGAAGGGCTAAATTGAGGAGGAAGAGGAGGTATGAGAATTTTAACAAGCAAGTGGTTCCTTTCTTGATCTTCCTGGTCAACAGATAATGGCTGTCAATGGGGTATTGAGCCCCTCCCATGCCAGACCAACAGCCCATTCGCCAGACCAGCTGCATTCGTGGGCCACTTGTCGAGTAATGATTCTGTGCTACCCATGGGTGACACTCTTTACATATGCTCTCATTCAGTTGTTACATGGGTTATATGAGGTAAATATTACTGACTTCATTCTACAGAAGAGAAAACTGAGACTTGGAGAAATTAAGTAACTTACCCAGGATCACATTGCTCGTAGTAGCAGAAGTGATATTTACAACTGGGTCCGAGACTGAGTTCTGAGGATTAGTCCTTGCTGACCTAATTCTTCATTATTGCAGACACAGTCACAGTCAAGAACAGTGGATAACATCTATAGTTCAAACACGACTGATGAATGGCTATAGGTCTCAGGAGCCAGGGCACAAGGACCTGAGGACTAGAACCACCTCTAAGGCACAGGAGTAAAATGCCTGTTTGTTACACTCACTCAGAATACAGTGACCCTTCAGACTTTGATGTTTGCTGCTGCGTTTTTGTGTTTCATGGGAGAAAGCAAAGGTGGACTGTTTTGTAGTGATTTCTCTAAGTCTGAATCTGGCAGCACAAGAAAAATAGTAGGAAGAGGAGACCACACCTTCTGCAAGATGAGCTCATAAAAGATGAGCTCAGTGGCCTGCATCATTCTCTTAAAGGCACAGCTGCAGGATGGCTTGAGCTGCCTTGGTTTGGAAACCGTCCAAAGTGGGCCAAGCCCTTCAGCCTGGTTTTGGAACAGTTGTCATTCCTAATCCCCTTTGTGGGGGAAGGGCAGGTCATGAAGACTGTGGTTGTGGGCTTCAAACAGATGAACAAAGCAGCATGGTGGGACTACCACTTCAGGCGAATGAGGGAGGTACCCCGCCCTCCCTGCCTGCCAGACCTTCCTCTCCCACACCTGCTCTCCCAGGCTTGAAGATGCGTCGGGTGCTAAGAGGAAAATTGCAACACGGTTTGGCTCACTAGTCACTGCGGCCACACCTACAAGGCTGACTGCAGTGGGGGCAGCAAGTGAGGCCTAGAAAAATCTGATGATGTAAATTAATTTGAGAGCTTCCAGGTAATCCTGTCTCACAGGGTCAGTGTCAGACTTCGTGGTCAGTCCTCTACTCTTGGCAGGGAAAAGGACCTTCTGGCTTGCTCTCTCCTCTATCTGGTCTCACTCTTTGTGTCTTCCCAGGGCCTGCTACAGTGCCTGGCATTAAATGGGAGTTTAGTTAATGTCTGCCAGATCAATCCAGAAGGAGGCACCAGGGGAAGGCTTCAAGGCCTTTCTGTTGGATGGACCGAGAGAAGGGAGGAAGTGCTGGATGGGACCTTAGATCCATCTAAGACCGTCCCTTGGTGGCAGGCTGCAGGTGAGGCTTTATGTGGACTCAGGATGTTTTAGGGCTGGAGTCTGCCAGGACTTCATTGGAGGTTGGGAAATTCCATAGCTAGCTCCGGAGAGACAGAGGTAAGAAAGTCCTTCCAAAATCAGGGTGGAAAATGTACAGTCAGAAGTGATGGCCGATGTTTTTTGCTGAAAATCAAAATGGTATCTATCGAGGACCCAGCCCAGTCATGCCGGAGGGTGAACTTAAGGTCTGGGCGGAAAGATGGGTGACCATCTCCTGGGGAGAGAGGCTTCCCTATCAGCGGCTTTTCCCCTCCTCCTTTCCAAGCCTATGGCAGTCCCGAAGCGGGGCCCTCCAGTCTGACCCTGCTGGGGAGTGATGAAGGGCTGGGCCAGCCCCACCTGCCTGCCCTTGCCCAACCTGTCGGTCTGCTTCTGCAGGAAATTGCATTCTTCTAGAGAAGAGCTGGGAGCTCCCTGCACCCACAAAGCCGCAGGGGGAATTTTGCCACGGGGTCACATGATCCCCAGTTGGGGGCGGTGGAGGGTGGCTGGTTTGGAGGGTGTTCCTTGTCCTGGCATCAGCAGAGCACCCCCCCCCCCTCCCCGTAAGTCTCCCACTGACCCGTGTGCCTCCAGGAGGGGCTCTTCCCTGCCCTCCTCTTTCCCATGAATCTCCTTGCTTCCTCCTTCCACCTCAGCCCTGGGATACTTTGCCTTAATCTGCCCATCAGAGCTTCCCCAGAGGAACAGACATTCAGAGAGACTGCTCCAGAGGAAATTATTCCTTTTCGCTTCAGCACTGCTGCCCTCAAGCAGAGTTCTGACTGTGCGGATTCAAGCTCTCTCCCTTGAGTTGCCGACTCGGACTCCAAATCTGGACTTCCTTGCCTGGATGTGTGACTCAAGGGAGCTGGAAGGACTCTCAGAAATCCCGGTTCCCTCATGGCAGGGGAGCTGGAGGACCCTGCTGAGGCCTACGTGTTTTCCCTTCAAGTTGCTACAGCACCTGAAACACTTATGACTCTTCTAGCACTTTAAAAAGGTAACTCGTGGGAGGATTAATCTAGCAACTATGGTGCACAAGTCTGTCAGACATTCCTTCATAACACCCAGCTAAGAGAGATTCCTGGAGGGAGAGGTGCTTCTGGAAGGTATTAGCTACTTGAGGAGGGCCTCGCCCTAGGGAGGTTGCCAGATGATAAGGAGCCTCACTGTTCTTGGGTAGGGCAGTTTTATCTCTACCCTCCCCTCCCTGCCATGGCTAATGGCTCCTCTGAGAGAATGCCCTGGAAGCATTTCTCAAAGTGCAGCTCCCAGCCTTGCAGTGGACTTAGGAAGTCTTCCAAGTGGTCCGCAGGCCAGTTCAAAATGCATGGTCGGGGCGCCTGCGTGGCTCAGTGGGTTAAGCCTCTGCCTTCGGCTCAGGTCATGATCTCAGGGTCCTGGGATCGAGTCCCGCATCGGGCTGTCTGTTCATCAGGGAGCCTGCTTCCCCTTCTCTCTCTGCCTTTCTCTCTGCCTACTTGTGATCTCTGTCAAATAAATAAATAAAAGCTTAAAAAAAAATGCACGGTTGTACTTCTTCAGTATAACTCTCCTCCCTCAGGTGTCACCCAATGCTGGAGAGTTCAATCAAGGTGCCCTATTCTTAGGAGGGATCCCAGCATCCCATCATCATCATCATCGTGCATTTCCCTAGATTCATGAATTTGGCCTTGACACCCATTCTACTCAACTAACTTTTAGGACAACTAACTCTCTTAGGACAGGAGACAGAAGACCACCAGGCCCTCTGTCTTTCAAAAGACCCTATTTACCCTAGGAGGGGAAACAGTAATTACTGACACCGTGAAACAATTCTCTAAATACTGACAGAGGAAGACAAAAGTGCTGTGGGACACAACCCATGTCCATAAGTACCAAAGACATCTTCCCAGAGCAGGCGACTTGGGAGTTGACCACACAGAGGAGGAGGAAGACCTCTCAGGAGGCACAGTGCAAACACCTGTTTCTGAGAACACACGGAACAAAGTTGCTGAACTTCACGCTTTCCTTCATTCAAGGTGCAGATTGTTGAAGGAAACAGCATCAATTTGAGACCAAAAGGATATATCCTCTTCGGACATTCGGACATGGGGAAGGGAGAGGCATCCCGGGCTGAGAGGCCAGTGGTATCAAAGGCAGCGGGGTGTGGGCCGATTCGTTCTGAGTATGTGAAGAGAAATGGGGGAAGAGTTGGGTTAGAATCCGACCTCCTCGCTCCTTGGCCAGTCAGTTCCACCTCTAAAAGCAGTAACTCGGGGCAGAGGTCAGCAGCCTTCGGGTCTCATCTGTCCTCTGCCCTCAGTGCTTGTTGCCATTGGCTAGACCCTTGGCATCTCTCTGCCTTCCCTGCCAACTGGTCTTCCTGCTTCTGGCTTCTTGCCCTTCCCGTTCACTGTCCACAGCCCCATTCGGGTTCCTTCCCTAAAATGCAAGTTATACTTTGTGGTCCTTCTGCGTGACCTAACTCAGCGGCTCACCCTCCATTCAGGATAATCCTCAACCCTTGGAATGGCTTGTATCATAAGGCTCTTTGGGGGCCTTGCCTGCCTTCCTGGCTCTGTATCCGCTGCTCCGCCCACCTTGCATCCTCCTTTGGATACACCAAGCTACAAATGTGCCGTGTCGTTTCCTGCCTCCAGGACTTTGCACATGCTGTTCCCTCTACCTGGAAAACCCTTGTGTCTCTTGTCCTCTCAGCAAACTCCTACTCATCCAATACCGTGGACTCAAATACTGCCTCCCTCAGCCTTTCCAGAGTTAATCATGGCTATCACTTATTTCTGTTTTTACCGTCTCTCTTATCAACTCTGCTGTTGGAATGATCCCCTCACTGTGGGCTCCTCTGCTAGATGCAGAGCAGCTTTAGGGCAAGAACCGAGTCTGCTGCATTTTCCCAGCTTGGGCCCCTAGCACAGGGCTGGGCTTATCCTGGAGCCAAGGGGAACAGACGACTGAGTCAAGTTCTGCCAGGGTGCGGAGGCCCTCTCCTTTGGGCGTACTGCCCATCATCTGGGGAACTGTAAAATGCCTACATCCAGGCCCCACCCCATCCCTCAGGATCTCTGGGGATAAGGTTGCTCTTTTTTTTGTTTTTTTTTTTCCCCCCCGAAGCTGAAACTGCCACTGAGTCATCTTGCTATCTTGAGCAAGTCAGTTATTCCTCTGGCCTCGTTTTCTCATCTGCAGAATGGGAGTTTGGAAGTGGAAGGTTCCTAAGACCCTTCCACGGGGCTGACCCTCTCTGAAACATCATAAGGCATTCCTGGGTTCGGGTGGGTAGTGGGCACCTGGCTTGGTTCTGCTCTGTTCCTGACGGGTGGGGGGAAAGAGCAGCTTCACTCAGGATTTCCTGTTCTTCCCACCGCCACATGTCCTTCTGGCCTCCCTTTCGTGCTGTCACCAGCCTCAGGAAGCAGCTAGGAGTACTTCAGGCAGCAGGGAGACTCCCTGCCCATGTCACACCGTTGTGCTGGAGAGGGATGTCGGGAGCCACAGGCTGGGGCTGCTTTCATGTCGCTGGGGATGATCTCTTTCTGGAATGAATACACTATACCTATTGCATTTTCTTTTCAAAATCTCAAGCTGCACTTTTGAGAGCACAGGTTAAAAAAAAATGGTGAAAAATAAATACAAATGCTGTTTCCCTGGTACTTAGCTGAGCACTCTGAGGGAACGGGACTCTGGGTGGGGACGGTCACTCTGCTGGACATGGGAAGATTCTCCAACACTTACTCCCTGAGAACAGGAGCAGCCTCTCGCGGTTTGCATCATGCCTACAGCCCTACAAACTGTTCTACAGCCATTTGTTGTACAACTGTTCTACAAACATCTACAGCCCAAACTGTAGATGCCTACAGTTTGCATCATGAGCAATCCAGGGCCCTGATCACAGACAAGACTCTGTCTGGGACGCCTGGGTGGCTCAGTGGGTTAAGCGGCTGCCTTCGGCTCAGGTCATGATCCCAGCATCCTGGGATCGAGTCCCACATCAGGCTCCTTGCTCGGCAGGGAGCCTGCTTCTCCCTCTGCCTCTGCCTGCCACTCTGTCTGCCTGTGCTCGCTCTCTGACAAATAAATAAATAAAATCTTTAAAAAAAAAAAAAAGACTCTGTCTTATGGTAATGAGCGAAGACAGAGCCCACGATGCCTCTATTTCCATTAGAAATAAATCATGTCAGCCTGTCCCCGCAGTCAATATGAATTTGATGTCTTGCAAATAAAAGCAGCTCTAACTTGAGCAGACACAAGCCATTCTCCTGCCATCTGTTGTGTCCCGGTTTCCATATAGGGATCGCGGAAAGATAGGGTTTTCTTGAAAGCATGGCACTCTGGGTGCAGAGGAAAACACACTGCCTTTCAAGGATATTAAACTGGATCTCTTGGATTACTTACCATGAAATCAGCTTTGGGTCTGTGTAGTCTCCAAATTGCTAAGTTTTCCCATTTTGACTATTTTCCATAGTGATTGGGGGGATGGAGTAAAACCATTTTCTTTTCTCAGTTATCTGCCACTTTTAAGGAATATCAATCCCTAACCCTGCTTGTGCACTGAAATCCTCTGGGGAGCTTTGGAAATGTACTGGTGTAGGACTGCCCCTGTCCTTCCCAGATTCGGACGTAATTAATTGGTAGGGGTGGGCTCCAGGTTCCTGGAACTTGGAAAAGTTCCCCAAGGTTATTCTAACATGCAGTCGGGGTGAGAACAGCTGACCTAATTAAGCATCATGGAGGTTTTTCTAACCTTATTCTATGAAAATAATTCAGAGGTTGAGTATGCTCCCGTGAATCTTCTTTTTTTTTTTTTTTCTTCTAAATTCAGTATTTATTGCACTGTGGAGGGTAGCCACTGTGTGTCATATGGTTCTGCCTTCTACTCTAGAGTCGATCTCTCTTCATCCCATCAGTCTCCAAAACCTGTTTCTGTCCTATTTTTTCATTGATCTGTCCGAGACTTACTGTGCACCCCCTTTGTGCGACAGGGTCTTTGGTTGCATATTTTTTTACTAGTCTCCTTTTCTGTACCGATCCTGTCTTGTCCTGCCCAGACGACGGCTTGCAGACTCTAGTGTGCCCCCAAAATACCAGGTAAAGCTAAAAATGCAGATTCCTAGGTGTCTCCATCGAACTAGAATCTAGCCCTAGGACACAGCTAAAATGATGCCTATTCGTTTTAAATAAGTTCTGAAACAGGCAGGGCATTCACTACCCTCCAACAGAGCTTGCTGTTACTTGTCTCCTATAGGGCTGCCAGAGGGATCTTTCTACAATATAATTCTGTGTCACTCCCTAGCTTAAGATACCACCATGTTTTCCCAGGGGCTACAAGACGGAACTATATTCCTCAGTAACAGGAAAGGCCCATCATGATCGGCTCTTCCCTACTTTTTGGGTTGCGCTCCTGCCTCTTCACTTCCCCAGGAACACATGTTTCTGTTCTGCTGAATGCTCACTGATCCTTAAACACTCACCTCTGTGCCCGGAAACTTGTCTGTTCTAGACCCTCCGTTTTTGTTTTTGTTTTTTAAGATTTTATTTATTTATTTGACAGAGATCACAAGTAGGCAGAGAGGCAGGCAGAGTGGGGGGGTGGGGGAAGCAGTCTCCCTGCTGAGCAGAGAGCCCGATGCGGGGCTCGATCCCAGGACCCTGGGATCATGACCTGAGCTGAAGGCAGAGGCTTTAACCCACTGAGCCACCCAGGTGTCCCTAACCCTCCGTTTTAAGCCAGACCAACTGACCAAGTGGCTGAAGGAGCCTGGGTCTCTTCTCCATTGCCCCTCTCCCTCTGTTCCGTCAGCTTCTGACCCTCGGACTCTGTTGTCAGCTGACCTGGACTTGGTTGGCCATGGCCTCTCGACTCTCTAAAGGGCTTGGCTGGCACTCCTCTCTGACTCTCCCCGCTCCTTGTTGAGCTTGACTGTGAAGGTCACGGCCAGCTTGTCTGGCCCAGGCCCTTGAGGGGCCCATTTTGGCTCCAGGTGAGCAGGGATTCAACACATCTGCTTTTCTCTTTCACCCGGAATGCCCTCTCCTCACTTCTTGGCCAAAAGAACTTCTCAAGACTTCCTGCTTCAAAGCCACATCCTCATAGATACCCTTTCTAATGTTTCCAGAGAGAATGAGCTGCTTCTTTCTCTGGGCTCTCCTGGGACTCTGTGTGCACTTGGAACTCCCTTTATCGCGTTGTTGCCCATCTAGGACTCCTTAAGGCCAGGCACTTATCTTAACGGACCTGCCGCTGGGCCAGGCATTCAGTGAGTGCTGCCTCAGTGTTTGTGCAATGAACAAAGCCTTTCTGACTCTCCTCTGCCCCGGGTTCACGTTCTGGGTTCCATGTGCTTGTTACTGAGCATCGCACATCAGTAACAGCAAAGGGTAGAAACATGCACATCCCGGTGAGGCTGCAGGTGCCTCTTCCTGGGCTGGGTCATTTGGATCTCTTAGGTGAATTTACGGCCTTATCGCTCATGGTTCCCTTATTCATTACTTTATATACTGTACACTTTGACATTCCTGCTCCATGTCACCTGACCTTAGGAATTAGTTCACCTTCTGAGAGTTGTACCCTGAGCGTTATTCCCAGATGACAATTACCATGAGTCCCTCTGCAACTTGTTAATAATTATAATAAGCAGGGAGAAGCTTAGCAGTGCTTCATATATGTGTTGTTAAAACCCAATACATAATCCTGAATAATGCAACTTTTATTCCCACGGTTGATTTCAGCTTTTTTTGTTTTATTACTCTTCTCACTAGAGGCTCCCCTGTGAACACATAGAAATCTGTGTTAGGACAGATTATATCTTATCTGAGAGTTGGTGGGTTTTTTTTGGTTTTTTTTTTTTTTTTTGGCTGGCTGCACTGGGAAGTGCTCATTATAGGAGCTTTGCTGTGACCTGGTCCCACAGCATGGCCTCTAAGGACCATGCCACGCTATAGTCAGGCTCCGGTGAATTCTGTAACATCTGAAAGTCATGAGGGGTGTAAAATGTATGCCCAGGTCTGCACTTGAGATTCGATACAAACATGAGAAAAACACAGATGATGATCAGCAATTTCTGGTATCGGGCAACGACTTGGTATTGAGGGGACAAGGACTAACCGTGGCTTAGAAATTGGGATATTCTCCATTTTCTGAAAGTAACTGACAATTCCATAGAGAAGGAATTTTAATGATGCCTTTTACTTTTATGGGCATTATCTCATTTATTCTCTACAGCCAGGTATCATAAACTCTGTTCGTAGGCAGAGGATAACAAATTTGAGCCTTTTGGCCAAGAAAGGTGGATTTCCAACTTTAAAATTGGATATACACAATGCTGGATTCACTTTCTGGTGGAGTAGCTGGAAGTGCCAATTGAATTGTTGCAGCCAAGGTCATAGGTTATATGCCCAACTGGTTCGCTTAGTCACATGGAGAAAAAGACTGCGTGTTTCATCATCCCTTCCAGTATACATGGTTTCAAAAATATATCGTTGGTGTGTCAGGCAATCCAACTTTATTGAATGTCTCATTCATGCCAAGTTCTGTGCTTTGTGCCAGAAATGTGCTCTTGCCCTCCAGATAATCAGAATTTAATAGCAAAGATGAACAAGTAAATACAGTGTTTTAAGGACTTGGAAAGAGACAGGTGAAGCATATTTAATACAGAATGGAAGTTGAGGTTGGCAAGAGTCTCCAGGAATCTCCAGATCATACAAATCTTGGAAACTAGTTAGCTAGGCTAGTTGGAGGTAGCCAGGGGAACGGTGTGGCAGGCAGAGGGGACAGCTTGGGCAACATGCATTGTAGTGAACGAGCATGGCATATCTCGGCAGTAGCAAATGTTCTAGCATGATGAGAGCTTGGCATGGACAAGTTGAGGTGGGAGAGGTAGGCGGGGCCCAAACTGAGAGAGGGGTTGGGGGCCCATGATAAAGAGTTCAACTTCGTCTTGACTGTTTTAATGGGCCATGAAGGATTTTAAATTCATATGGGGGTGTATATTTCCTAAAGGGTGTAAATTCCATATTTCCCTTGGGAAATCATAGAGAGGTGGAACAGTTGGGGAGCAGGCCTGGTTACAGAGCGTTGGATACCCCAGGGCATAGACATAGAATGGGGAAGACATTAAGGGACATCATTGGAAGGAATGACACAAAGGGACATCACTGAAGACCAAGTTTACCTAGAATGATGAGTTCCATGTGAGGTGCTCTTCATGCATTGTCTCCAGTTGTCATCACCACCAATACCAGGAGGTGGTTATCAACTGTCTTTATTCCTAGATGGTAAAACTGAGCTGCATGTCACATGGCTATCAGTTGGAACAGGGGTTTGAACTCAGCCCTTAATTAACTCCAGAAACTATGAGCTTAACTTCTCCATCATATTTCCTTTTGTCGAGGATTGGCCCCATCCAGAATATAGAACAAGGTCTTTGTCCCTCACACAGGGACTTTTCAGGCTGGGCAGCTCATTTGTTTTTCTCCATTATACAGTGATAGAAAAGGGATTCTCTGTATTACAAGGCAATAATTGGTTAGGATTCCACAAGTGGCTTATCTAAGACAGACTGCAGCCTTTATCTTTTGACATAGCTGGGATGCAACAGGAGAATTCTTGTTTTGCTAAGAGGGGTTGGGATTGGTAGGGTTCAGGAACAAGACAGGGTGATAACCCCCACTTAGCCTGATCAGCTGTGAGAATTCCCTTCTTTGGGGACTACCATGCCATGCCCTGCCCTCACCTTTATCCAAGGGCTGCAGGGGAGACAGCCACATTACAAAGTAGATCAGTGAGCTCCTTCTGAAGATTTAGGATGGCAAACTAGAAGGGAGTGGGATGGAAGTCCTCCTTCCAGCGGATGAAGCCGCAAAATGAAATAGTCAGTGTGGGCAGCTACACATAAGGGTGTAGCTACACATAAAGGTGTAACAGGCGCATGTTGCCTCCCTTAGCAAGACCACATGTTTACAGTGTGCCTGCAACTGCTTTTCAAACAGTGGATCTGCCTTAGTGTGGCTTCTTAGTCTGTGTACCCTGACTAGTAAAATGGGTTGGCTACTTCTGGTTCTCTGTGTTATAGTTGGACATCTGAACAAGGTAGGATTCTAGGAAAGGTCCAGTAAGTGGTAGTCCCAGCTGACTCATCTTCCATTTTTGTCCAGCCCTCCATGTGGGAAACTAGAACTTGCCCAGTAGAGGGGCTCACCTGTGCTCACCTGCTGGGGTGTGGTCACAGGGACGCTTCGGGGTTAGTCCATGCCCAGTGCTCACGGTCAAAAGCAAGGAAAAAATTAGATCATATTCTCCAGGGGCCCAAGAACAAGGCACAAAGCCTGAAGTCTCTTTGGCCTTTGGTTAGATACCAGAATTGAGCAAGGGGTCAGAGCCAGATAGAAAACAAAGGCAGACAGTCTAAGCAGGTGGTTAGCCATGGGACCAGTTTGCCTGACTCCCTTTTTTTGGTCTCTGGCTTGTGTGTGTAGGGCTATTTAGATTAAAACACTGGTTACAGATGGACAGTTTCGGCAGCCACTCAAGGATTAGGTTCCCTGATAGACAGTGAACCATGGTCTTAGGTGAGGACCTGGTGTGTCTGCACGGAGGTAGCAGGTCAAGCAGGATCCTTAGCCCCAGGAAACCTCCTCCTTCCCCTTTCCTTGGCCTTGGAAGCCACCCAGCCATGAAATGGAGCACAAAGGAATAGTGTTCCATTCTGTGTCAATTTGTGTTAAAGTGACAAGGAATTTCATACAACATCTTTATTTACCCAAACATTTGGCTAGTGTGGGTGAAGATAACAAGCATTTTCTGGGCTCTCTACAGAGGCTCACCATGACATAAATAGACACAGTTGCCTAAAAGCATGGTTTTTGTTCTAATAGCTGTCTGGCACTCACTAATCAAGCCAGTTGAATAAATAATGCCTCTCTCTGACACTTCATCAAGCATGATATCTGCGTGTCTGTGTCTTCTCGCAAAGAGTTATTTGTGGGTGTTTTTTTTTTCCCTCCAATCTGAGCAAATAAAGTACAGACATGGTTGTTGAACCAACAAACCCAGGGGCTCTGTGCTGCTTTCTTGTGGGGAAGAGGCAGCAGGTTGACCCAAACAGTGATGGGAATCACCTGGAGGTCTAGAGCATTGGGTTTGACCATCAAAGGAAGGTCAACGTGAGCTGGTGGGAGGTCGGTGAGGAACTCGCTTAGTGAGCCCTCACTTCCCATGTAGGAAGCTGATCCCTGAAGTTCAAAGCCCAGCTCCTTTTGTTTAACTCTTGACTGCCGAGATAGTTTTATTTTATAACTCGAATCAGAGGGAAGGAAGGCAAGGTTTTTGCAATGGCTGGAAATGGAAAGACACCCTTTGTTTTATGGTCGAGAGCAATGGAGAACACAACAGAGACCATGGCCCATTCCTCTGACAGACACAGAGAAACAGTGGTCAGTGATTCAACAGAAACCCACTTTCCTTTCCTTTCCTTCAAAAGCAAGGTGTGGCACAGGTAGCAAAAAACATCTCTAGATCTCCTCCAAGTCTTTCCCCTACCTGGCAACAGTGCCACCCAGCTGCTGGGCCCATCTCTCCACCCATCAGATTACACTATGATCTTGATTAGAATTATTTGGGGGTCCTCAGCCACTACAAGACAAAGTCCACACCTTTAAGCTGATGTATGCTTAGCTTACATCCCAATTAGGCCTACCTGCCTCTTAGCTTCAGGTCTCTGGTCCCAACCCTACATGGTACCCAGATCACAGAAGACTCTTGCCCCATATACCTGTGCTAGTGCTGTCCCCTACCTGGATTGCTTCTCGGTCCAGTTGGCTGAGGTCCACTAATCCTTTATGACCCAACTCAGAGGGTGGGGTGCTTGGGTGGCAAAGTCGGTTAAACCTCTGACTCTTGGTTTCAGCTCAGGTTGTGATCTCAGGGTTGTGGGATTGAGCCCCACGTCTGGCTCCACACTCAGCATGGAATCTGCTTGGGATTTTCTCTCCCTTCTCTCTCTGCCCTCAGCTCTCTTTCTCTCTCTCTCTCTAAAATATTAAAAAAAAAAAAAAAAAAAAAAAAGACCCAACAGAGAGGCTTTCCCTGATTATCCTGATCCTTTGCCCAGGGAGACCACTCTCCTCTGGGCTTTACCTTACCCATACACAGCCCTTCATTATCTCACATGTCAGTTGAGTGTCCCAACTAATCTTCATATTTCACACTAGGTTGTGTGTACAAATGAGGTCACATTAATACTTAAAGTCAAATTCGACTGGCTGTTCATCTCCACCAGGATGTTGGCAGCCCCTCAAGTCCCCTTTCTGGGTCTCCTCCCATCTAGTCTCTGGCAATGGGTCTTTGGATGAGGTCTCAGGCATGGGACTTCATTGCTCTGGGCCACTGCTCATGGGGCAGTGACTCCCCCTGCAGTTCTAGGGGAAGCTGCATCTCTCCTGGTTCCGGGAGCTGCTGGTGTCTGGGTACCACGCCAGCCCAAAGTTTAGTCACAGGCCGGTCCTTAATCCTACACCACTGGAGGGTCTGGGAAAATAGAGAATCCTCGGGACGACTGGGTGGCTCAGTTGGTTGGACGACTGCCTTCAGCTCAGGTCATGATCCCGGAGACCCGGGATTGAGTCCCGTATCAGGCTCCCAGCTCCACGGGGAGTCTGCTTCTCCCTCTGACCTTGTCCTTGCTCATGCTCTCTCACTGCCTCTCTCTCAAATAAATAAATAAAATCTTAAAAAAAAAAATAGAGAATCCTCTGCCTGGCATCTAGACACCTTTTTTTCCCCAGAACACATCAGGCAGTGTTGCTGGCACAACCTGAATGGTGCCTCCCAGCCAGACTTGTCTAATAAGGTAGCTTTTTTTTTTTAAAGATTTTATTTATTTATTTGACAGACAGATCACAATTAAGCAGAGAGGCAGGCAGAGAGAGAGGAGGAAGCAGGCTCCCTGCCCAGCAGAGAGCCTGATGCGGGGCTTGATCCCAGGACCCTGGGATCATGACCTGAGCTGAAGGCAGAGGCTTTAACCCACTGAGCCACCCAGGCACCCCTAATAAGGTAGCTTTGAATGACTTACTTCCCAGGCTTCTTGGGATACAGGCTCTGGAGGGTGAGGCTGGAAGGCTACAGAACTCCCGCCTCTCCCCTGTTCAAGGGCCTCCTTCCAAGATCTCATTGAATATTTTAGCTTTTGCCTCTTCCCATCGTGCTTGACAACGGGGTTTACATAGACAGTCCGTGTGCAACTTCTTTTATGCGATTTACATGTCTGTCTCCACTGCCAGACTGTGTGCTCCCTGAGGGAAGCACCTGGGTCTTATTCCTCTTGATACCCTGGTGCCCAGCCATGGTCAATAATGGGTGAGCTAGTGCTCGCAGGAAATCATTAGCTGTAGAAGGCATCAGTAGCTAATTTCTGAAAACTTGCCAGCTCTCCATGTCTTGGTCTTTTTCCATCTCCCCAGGACTCCCCTGAGACCTTGGCATGCCCCCTTCCAATCCATCCCACCACCTCCTCGCCAGAGCTAGGCATGGCGAGGTCCCCTTCTTTGCACCGTTGGTTACACGTCAGAATCATCTGGGGAGACTGAAAACTATAAGGATACCCAGACCCCACTCCAGACCAGTCAAATCCAGAATGCAGTTGGGGTCAGGAACCTCCACTACCAGACTACCAGAAAGTTCCTTGGTGATGTTTTCAGCGGTGGTGATGTGTTCAAAAGTATCACGGGGTGTTCACGGCACTCAGCAGCCACAGTCCATGTGGACAGTCCAGAAGAGAGTTAAAAAAAAATAAAAAGCCAGGAAGGCAATAAAAAACTTTTCGGCTCTGGATAAGAGCCCTGTTGCAATACGCTGGGCAGCTGTCCTGGGAAGCTCCTGTGGGACACCAGACGGACTTCTGCCCTGGGCCTTTGGACCTGAAATCCACTGTTGCCCAATCTTGCATGGACTTCTGAATCACTAAGCTCTAGCGTGGGACTAGTGAATTCAGTCCCCAGTGGCCACGGCACAGCAGCATCTTGCCCCTCAGTGGAGCCCAGGCCAGCCACCATCCTTGTCAGACCCAGGTGACCTCTGGCTTAATTGGCATTGGTGTCCCGCCGGGAGGTGGAGCTGAGGTTGCCCACTGATGACTCAAGAGGCCTTGCATCCACTTTGGGGGCAGCTGGGTCATTGCATAATTGTTAGGGCAATGCCGCCATTCCCTGGGGCTGGGCTCCCTGGCTTCTGAGCACGGGAAGCCACATAACTGTGACTTTTCAGCTGCCACTGTGGCTGTGAGCCCCCCAAAAGCCATTTCTACTTGGAAATGTACTCATTCCCCCTGTTACCATGGTTGTCTTTCCCTTGACTTCTTCCTGTCAGGAGCCAGAGACTTCATTAGAAACGTTTAACCTTTCTTTCAAAAGTTGTGGTCATTTTAACGGGAGCTCCTGAATTGGGTTCTGCCCAGGGAAGCAAGTCAGAAAACAGTTACCTTTAATTTCTCAGGCTCACAGAATGTCAGAGGTGGAGTTAGAGCTCCCCTGTCACAGAGCCTGTCAATCTGGGCCCCACGTCAGAACCTCCTGGAGGTTTTAAAAAGCACTCGTGGCTGAGCCTGACTAATTAGCAGCTCAGAGCAGGGCTCAGGCGCTGGAGTTTCTAAAGCCCCCTTGTGATGCTCATGTGCACTTAGGGTTGAGAACCGTTCACTAATTAAAATT
Source organism: Mellivora capensis (assembly GCA_004024625.1). Classification (NCBI taxonomy): domain Eukaryota; kingdom Metazoa; phylum Chordata; class Mammalia; order Carnivora; family Mustelidae; genus Mellivora; species Mellivora capensis. The sequence continues at coordinate 63,130 of PISX010010591.1, forward strand.
CATTTATTTTTCATTTGAGAACATTAGGACTGAGGCGTTTGGAGGCAGTTCTGAGCCGTTCACCCTGCGTGGACGGCCAGTGTGTCCGGCGAGCCAGGGCCGTAAACAACCTTCGGGAAAGTTCTGCTCTTTTCTGCCAAGCACATCTCTCTGGACCATTCACCTGGTCTCCCATTTCTTTCTCCTCTCTGGCTTTATATTTCTAGGAAGTCTCAGAAGTTCCAGAATCTCTCTTCTTTCTAAACCACTGTCTCCTCAGGTACGGATTCCCTAGGTGAGCTAGAGCAGAGGGTAACTGGCCCAGGACTGCCCAGCAAGTGGCTGTGTCCCGGGTCCCATCTGCTGTCCCTACATGGCAGGCTGTGCAGGGAGGACTGTTCTATTTACCAGGTTCTGTTTCAAAGCTGGAGGCTGGGACATTGAGAGCGGTATTAGTTGTAAGGAGGAAGGCTCGAAATGTGGGAGATTCGTTGACCCCATTACTCTCTACGTGCTAAATCATCATGGCGATGCCACAGGTGGGTGGGGAGAAGGTGACTGGGCTTTGGCCGCGGGAGGAGGCAAGCAAAGGGCCCCGGGTAGTGCAAGGGCCTCCTCCTTCAATTATGTGCCCTTGGCACCTCTCTAGCCTCACTCTAGACTTGGCTCTGAGGCACAAACAGGGAGGGCAGGGGCAGAGGAAAATTCTTTCCTAGCTGAAGAGCTTAAATCTAGAATCTATTCCATGTTAAATATAGTTGGAATGCTAATATGTCGGTCCTAGCTTGCCTGAGGCACCGAATCCTGCTCTAAGATCAGTGCCTTCCTAAGCAGAGGAGGCCAGGGCTGGGAGGGCCCCCAGGATGCCGAGGTCCTACTCAGGAAAGCTCAGCGTGTCTTGTTCAGTGCTTGCACCTGCTCACCAGCCCCATGTAGCCTTTGGGCCATGGTGGTCCCTGGAAGGGCAAAGAAAAGAGACTCCTCAGAAACAGCAAGTTGCATATTTAATTTGTTACTTTTGTTCCTTTGACTTGAGAAATAACTTCAGAAATAAGGCCAGATCTGGAGGCTTGGCACTCAGCGCAAACAGTGTGACTTCAGGGCATTGGAAAGTCTCTCCTCTCAGGCACAGAACTGTTCGGTCTCTCTCCGTCCTCTCTGGTCCCAGAGTCCGTGGTTGGAGCCTTCCATCCCGTGTCCACTGTGAGCGGCAAACTCCTCAGGCAGTTAGCACACTGAGCCTCTAGACATTCCTGAGAGCTGAAATGCCTCCCCTACCCATCTGCTGCGGAACAAAGACACATCCCTCCAGGCACAGCAAGGACCCCACCGGTTCTGAGATATATGCAGAGAGTTCTCTCAGCTAGAGAGGATGCTCTCTCTACTGTTGCATTTGATAACTAATTATCCTGTGACATTGCCTGTGTCGTATTGAATGCATTAGTGCTCAACGTGGGATCCTGGAACAGACAAAAGGACATTCGTGTAGAAACTGGTGAAATCTGAATAAAGTCTGTAATTATGAAAATTTAGCAATGTCAGTGTCGTAGTTTGGACAGAGGTACCTGGCTAGGCAAGATGTTAACATTCGGGGAAGCTGGGCAAGGGTTGCTCAGGAGTTCTTGGTGCGAGCTCTGCAAATTTTCTGTAAATCTAAAATTATTCTAAAATCCAAGAAATATTTTAAAAACTGCATTTTATGGTTTAATCTTGTAGTACAGTGGAAAGGCTGAGGCGTTAGAATGAGGATCTCTAGCCAACCACTCAGTAGCTGAGAGCTCTTGGCCAAGAAAATTACCTTGCATCTGTATGGCCATGAAAGGGAACTGTTACCTACGTAGTCAGGATTGGACTTGTCCACTGAAACTGGTCCCTTTCCTCTTCCACAGTTATAGAACCTGGCTGTCCACCTCGCTGTTCATTATAGCCAGGAGACTGATCTGCCTGTAGCCAAATACCTGGTAAGATTCTGGAAGCCTGTGATGGAGCTGGCTAATACTGGTCACGTGATGGGAACTAGGGGATCGCCCATCAGCGGGGCTGCAGGACCGGTTGGGTAAGAGGGGTAGTGGCTGTTGCATTCCATAGTCAATCACCTGGGAGCTATAAAGAGGAAACCCAGATGCCTAGGCCACACCCCGAACTAGTAAAATCAGAAGCTCCGAGGGTGGGACCTGGGCGTTCATATTTTTTTCAAACTCTCCGGGTGACCCCAACACACACTAGAATTGAGAACTGGTGAACTAGATGGTCTCTAAAATTCTTTCCACTCTTGAGCTTCTGGAGGGTGCACAAACCCATGTTTTTGGGCTTTAGAATGTGTTTCCATGTTGATTAATAATGGGTGTGTTTGGGAGGAAGAACACTGTGAATGAGGTCTGGGCGCTCACACCAGAGGGCTGACCTAAGAGGATTTAGGAAGTTGTTAAATTTCCTTATTCAGACCCCCTTCCAAACCCTGCTTTCCCCTCTTCTCAGTTTCTACAGCCAACATGACTTTTCCAATGGCTAGATTTCTCTGAACCATCGCTTTTTTGGGTTTGAAAAGTAAGTGGGCTTTGGGGAAGCTGTAGAGAGAGAGGAGAATTTGTGGAGTCAAGAAAGAACTTTTACTGAGACAAACATGACCATCTAGAAAAGTACTCATATGGGTCATATATGTCCATACTAGCTAGAAAATATAGAAAAGTGCCAAAAGTAACATTTAAATCACTTATATCAATTCCAGAGATATAGATAATTAACATTTTGCTATATTTAGTTCCTCTTTTTTATTTACATAAAAGTGGGGTAATGGTGAATATAAAATTTTGTATCCTACCTTGCCATGTATTGTTAATGTTTTGTGCTAAATATTATTGAAATCCTGATTTGAGGGGCTACGTAATTTATCAAATGGTTGTTTCATACTTTAACTGTTTTTTATAGGTGTCATTAAATATTTTTCCTTTTTAAATTTCCTTTTATAAATTTATTTTTTAAATGGACATCTTTGGCTCAAATGCCTGTAAGATTTCCTGTGGGGGGTGTGTGTTTGTGTGTATGTCTAAGACTTTGTCAGAGAAATGAGGACTGGTTTCCTTGTACAACAAAAATCTGCTCATGCATATTGTTTGGGAAAGTCTTGCTTGTTTTCTTAGAGAGGTCTAGAGGCCCTAACAAATACTTACGGCTTCCTCCTATTCATCTCATATATTTTGGTCCAAAGATTTCATAACTCCATCCCCACCCTAGCTGTTCCCTAAGGCATAAGAGAAAAAAAATATTTTTTTAAAGGGCAGGGATTGTAGCCTTGTTGGCATGTTCCCCAACAAAACCCTGCATACACTTTAGACTCTGTACAAATAAATGACACAAATATAGATCTTGTAGGGGAGGGCTCTTGGCCTGCTGTCTTTCTGGGACCAAGTGAAACTACTCTGTTCACGTGTTCAGGAATCGAGGCTGGTTTGTGCTTGGAGTTGGGGCCTCAAGTAGAGATGTATTTGAGCGTGTGAATTCGACCAGGTTGAGACAAGCAGATACTGATTTTCACACATGACCTGGTTTTGGAATTTGAAAGAAGTGATGAAAAACGAAGGGGAGAAGGAGGAGGACAAAGAGAAGGAGGAATCGAGGATGCAAGGGGGCCTAGAAACAACCACAGCAACAGCAAAACAAACCAGGGCTTGGTTTCCTGTGCATCCCATTCCCCGGGGATCCTGTTCAAGGGCAGGCTGTGACTCAGTAGCGCTGAGGTGGGACCTGGGCCTCTGCATTTCTAATAGGTTCCGGGGCCCTCCCTTGAGCAGCGCGGCTTTCGGCTTTCGTGTGGGTTGTTCTGTTTTAGACCCAGTGCAAAGCACGCTCCCGCCCTGCCGCTGTTCCTGCGGGCCGGGCCTCTGAAGGCCGGTCTACCTCCTCCATCCCCGATGATGCTCTTTCCTGTCCGGTCTGCTACAGAGCTCCCCTCAACCCTGCGTGGGCGTCCCCTTCGCCCCAGCCCGTCTCCAGCAGTTTCTCCTTGCCTTCCACCGTGACTTCTGATTTCTCCACTCATGTCCAGCCCTTTCCTGGCAGACTCCGCATTCATCCAGTTTTTCTGACCTCCTCACTCTATCAAACCCGGTTTTACTTCCCTAGAGATTTTAATGCAGGGTCTTTGCCCCAAGAACAGCCCTTCCACCTCTTCTTTCCGATCTTGTCTCTGAACAGCTCTTGTTCAGCTCCCAGACCACTTCTTTTTTTTTTTTTTTAAAGATTTCATTTATTTATTTATTTGACAGAGAAAGAGACAGTGAGAGAAGAAACACAAGCAGGGGGAGTAGGAGAGGGAGAAGCAGGCTTCCCAAAGAGCAGGGAGCCCGATGCGGGGCTTGATCCCAGGACCCTGGGATCATGACGTGAGCGGAAGGCAGATTCTTAATCCACTGAGCCACCCAGGCATCCCTGGAAGGCAGATTCTTTTTTTTTTTTTTTTTTTAAATTTTATGTATTTATTTTGATACAAGTATGCAGGGAGGCAGGCAGAGAGAGAGGAGGAAGCAGGCCCTCCGCGGAGCAGAGAGCCCAATGCGGGGCCGGATCCCAGGACTCCGGGATCATGACCCGAGCCGAAGGCAGAGACTTCAACCCACCGGGCCACCCAGGCACCCCAAGGAAGGCAGATTCTTAACGACTGAGCCACCCAGGTGCCCCCGGACCACTTCTTTATGAAGTAATGTTCACACAGTGTAGGGGGTTTAGAAGCCTGGAGGAAGACGGATGTTTTCCTTAGAATGCAGCTCCTGTGTCACTCTGGTAAACTTGAATAGTCAGACTTGTAGTCAGTGAAGGTCTTAAAAACCCTCTTTGAATGAGATTAATCCCAAAGGTTGGTTAGCCTCCCTATAAATAAGAATTTTACAAGGCTTATTGACCGAATGTTTGATTCTCCCGCCTGAAAACAATGATTTGAGTGTGAGTCACTGACCACACATCGTAATGCCTGACACCATCCCTCCAAACCCTCGTGGGACCAGTAAACCGTGATTAAGCTGATGGAGGTAAAACAATCCTTTCCAGCCATAACCATGCATTTAACTCATGAAAACTCAAAGCTCTTTTGGTGGTAACCTCATTAGATTGTTTCATGGTGTGCCCGTTAAAAAAAACAAAAACAAAAGCAAAATCACAATATTATTCAAAGGTTGGGTTATATACCATTCTATCAAATGGAACTTTCTATTAACTGGTATTTGCACAAAGTATTTGCACAAATTAACTGGTATTTACACCCTATGGTGTAAGGGTAAATGATGTTTATAATGATGAGCCCAAAGCACTTACTGAAAGGCCTTCGGAATCATCAAACAAAGATGTGAGTTTTGCTTAATACTTTGTGGTGTTGAATATATTTGACATTTATTCCTGGGGAATCGGTCAGGTACACCTAATGACACCTTGTATTGGCAGATCAATTTGCAGCTTATCCAGTATTTTATTTTTTATTCATTTTTAAGAAGATTTTATTTATTGGGGCGCCTGGGTGGCTCAGTGGGTAAAAAGCCTCTGCCTTCGGCTCGGGTCATGATCCCAGGGTCCTGGGATTGAGCCCCGCATCAGGCTCTCTGCTCAGCGGGGAGCCTGCTTCCTCCTCTCTCTCTGTCTGCCTCTCTGCCTTCTTGTAATCTCTGTCTGTCAAATAAATAAATAAATAAAAAGATTTTATTTATTTATTAGAGAGAGAGAGCATAAGCAAGAGGAGCAGCCGAGGAGGTGGGAGAGTAGACTCCTTGCTGAGCAGGGAGCCCAATGTAGGACTCTATCCCAGGACCCTGGGTTCATGACGTGAGCTGAAGGCAGACGCTTAGCCCACTGAGCCATCCAGGGGCCCTTATCCGGTACTTTAAACAAGAAAACTTTATAATCCATGAAGCTGGAGGAATTAAGGTAAAGTAGCCTGCCTATAGTCCCCAGAAGGTGGTAAGCAGAAAAGCCAGGACCCAGGATCCATGTGTCCTGTTTTCTTTCATGATGGTTCTTTTGTCTGAGTAATCAGAACACCCACTTCTCTTACAACCACTATTGAGTAAAGTTAACTGAATGTTATCCTGGGTCTAAAGTGTGACAGTGAACTAAGGAGATAAATTAGGCTTTACCTTCATGTACACTTTGACAGAATTTGAAAATCCAAAATTCATGTCGAAGTTGTTCTTTATTTGGAGGTGATATGCAC
>PISX010010592.1:0-69582 GCA_004024625.1 Mellivora capensis
TGTAGCAACATGGACGGGACTGGAAGAGATTATGCTGAGTGAAATAAGCCAAGCAGAGAGAGTCAATTATCATATGGTTTCACTTATTTATGGAGCATAACAAATAACATGGAGTACATGGGGAGATGGAGAGGAGAAGGGAGTTGAGGGAAATTGGAAGGGGAGGTGACCCATGAGAGACTATGGACTCTGAAAAACAACCTGAGGGGTTTTGAAGGGGAGGGGGGTGGGAGGTTAGGGGATCCAGGTGGTGGGTATTAAGGAGGGCACATATTGCATGGAGCACTGGGTATGGTGCAAAAACAATGCATACTGTTAAACGCTGAAAAGAAATTAAAAAAAAAAGACAAAAAAATACGAATTCTGTTATGCTGAAAAGAAATTTTAAAAAAAGAATCATTAAAAAAGAAAGTAATAACACCATTAATGGTAATAACAGACTGTTAATTATTAGATGTTTATTTAATTCTGATAGCATAAAGATTATCTGGGAACTTATTAAAAATGAGGATTCCTGGGTCCACCTTCAGAGACACTAATTCAGAAGGTGTGGGCCTCACAGTACCTACCACCTAGCCTTCATGACGCAAATATAAGGGGATTATAGCTGTACCTACCTTGTAAGATTGTTGGATGATTTAAATGCAGTTTTACATGGGAAGAAACCAGTAAGCCTTACATGCTTCAAACAGAACTCAACCAACTTCAGTTATTAAGAATCTTACTATTCAAATATTTGAGTGCTTGGCTCAGCTGAGAAACACCACCAAAAGTAGACTATTTTGACAGATCAAAAGCTTCTGGCTATTTATGTCCAATGTTTAATGTCCCTAAATTAAACCCTTATATTAATATTCCAATTTTGGATGACCTCCATTCAATAGTAATTGTGTCCCTGAACGTCGGACGTACTTTTAACTGAGTTTCATATCACTTTTTGTCAACTTTTGTTTCAACTGTGAGTCAGCTTAAAACAAAAGAAAACAATGCATTTTCTCACCACTATTCATCAAGTTAGTGGAAAGATGACTTTATGAGCAAAATCCTAATTTATGAAGGTTCTCACTTGACTCTCTAAGGACATAAGAACTTGACTATTTTGTAGCAAAGAATTAGAATAGTATAAAACTATATTACAAATATCATTAAGTAATAGAATGTATTTTATTTCACCTACATGCCTTTTTTTTTAAGTGAGTTATTTAACTTAATTTTTTTTAAAACGCTCTCCAGTTATGGAGTCTATAAATGATGTTATGGTATTGCCACAGATTCTCGCCAATATATAAGATTATAACCTAGGCTTAATAGCTTTCATAAGCTATAAATTAAACAAAGACCTGTCAGGATAAGGGCAAGCACACATAAGTGTTGCCCATCTTAGAATATTTGAGGCCTCCCATGAGAAAATCAGTAACTGCTTATTTCTTAGGACCAAGGACCTAACGTTCCTGAAGTCACCACCACACTTCACACTTATCTCCATGTGGAAATAGGTGGAAATTCACTGTTGAACTTTAGCGAGAATGACACCTCTGTCACAACTTCACAGCCCCTATCAGAGCCCTCAGAGAATCTTCTCACATGGCACCAAACAATAACTTTAGGAGGTGATGTTCCTAGAATGAACTGGTTTCTAAAATCAAAAAGCAAAACAGTTATGGCGAGTGCAGAAGGGTGAGATAACATTCTACAGGAGGGAAAGTGTAATGCCACCAAAATCCAAAAAAACAGTATAACCTACCAAGATGGTCCAGAAACTCAGGAAAATGCAGGAAGAGATAAATAATTTGCTTTTACACCAAGCTCTTTGACCTGGTCTTTATTATGATGATAGACATTCATGCAGATTTCCTAGCAAAGTTATTTGTGAATCAGATGGTGGGGTTCTCAGTATTGGGGGTGTGAGACAGAAGGAGCAACCAACCCTGCGTGGCCAGGGCTGAGGAGATTCCGGGGATGTGGGACATTTAGTGTTAAAACCGGAAATGTCTCAGGCACACCCAGATGCATTGGTCTCCTTCCACGAGCCTCCCCATCTCAGTGGCTGACAGAACCTTTCCCAAGCTTTCCAACAAGTTGCTCCACTGCTCACCAAAACTTCCCTACTCAGGTTGGGCAAAAGCTAAATTGCAACAAAAGCGAATGCTTTGTTGATGTTTCTTCAGTTCCCTTCTTTGGCATCTGTTCCTTCTTTTCAGTACCCCTGTTTGTTGCGGGACCCAACATTCTTTTCCTTCCCTAGATTTGTGCCAATTAACCTTTCTTTTAGCTCCTTCCCAAACCACTTCTATTATGTCAAAGTCAAACAGTCCTGCGTCACAATTGCTCATGGCCTTGTTTCCTGCCATATGAAGATATGAATCAGCTGCTCTTTCTAATGTTTAGCTAGATGAGAAGCATCCCCTCTCAGGTAATAAAAACTATATGGGAAAACGTAACCTTTAAGGGCATCCTCAGGAAGAAAACATTTTGGTCGTATGAACAGAGGTGGGGAAGATGGGGAGAATATTCTGTCAAGTGGGACTCTAACCACCTGGGATAAACTGTCTACCTCCTACCTACATAACTTCCACAGCATGGCACCACCTGACGTACACAGTAGATGGATATGAGATAAATGCCAAATTTCACAATGGTTAGATTCATTAAAAAGGCATTACATCAAACCTTTGTGAGAGTCTCCAGCTTTCTTCCATTCTAAATACATGTCTGTTATAAATGGATCTCAAAAGCATAAGTGCCAAGGAAGTCTACGTCCATGAATATTTCAATGTCTCTCATGAAATATGTTACCATCATTACCCGCACAATAGTATGGACAGTGTTCTGTACAAACGAGGCACTCAATAATTATTGATTGGCCAATGAAGGGTCATTATCTAATGCACTATGATCATTTATGCAGGGGGCCCACAGGAATCAGCATGATCCCATAGGCGTCTCTCTCTCTCTCTCTTTCTTTCTTTCCTTTTTTTTTTTTAACTTTGAGAAAGAATCAGATAATGGCTTGTCTTGGGCTATTGTAGGGAAATATGATAATAGCATAAATAAGGGGGGGTCACAGGACAAGAAAGAATGAGAAAAAAGAAAAAGAACAGAAGATCAGAAGCAAGCAAATCAAACCTATTAAAACCTGATTTTTTTTTTTACTTGAAGATGCACATTCACTTAAAGAAAAGGATTCCAAACAGCAAGACTTCTCTGTTCTTGGCAGCAAAAATTCCCTGCCATAGCTAAAGTGCCTTAGGTGATGAAGAGTAGAGTCAAAGCTAGAGCACCTGAAATGTAAAACAAAGCCAATTTACATTTCATTTAAGAGAAGCAAACAGATGGGCCAAATAATTTCAAAATCCAGTTTACAATGAGAAGAAGAAATCTGGATTCCAAAGTCAAATGAGTTGGAAAGAAAAAGAAAACCAATAAGAAGAAATAAACACATACAGAAGCTATGACCACCTCCCTTGGCTGAGGTAGTTTTGGAACTTCTCATTCTCCCCAGCTTCTTCTCATGCCAGGGGAACTTGGGCGGGGGTGGTCAGGAGCAGTCTGAACACTTTGGGGACTGTCACTTCCCCAGACAGCACCAAATTCATAGATCACAAACTCCAGGAGAGTGCAGAAATCTTAGTAATGGCCATAGTTTCCCTTCATCTCCAATATGACTTGAAAACAAACCTCGAAAGTGTGCTTTAAAATATCTTTGCATCCATTAATTCAAATCACGTGATATGGCAGTTTTCACAGGCTAAAAAATGAATACATATTGGCAATTTCAAATGCTTGAACCTAGATACATTATGGTTTTGATTACAGAAATAGTAAGTTCCCAAACATGTAGTTAAATATAAAATCAGGTACATTCCTCCTTCTGTGCTTCCAGCAAAGATAGTTCCATTAGGTCACTAATTACTTTGACACAGGGTGTGGACTTCAGTTCCGGAGCCCACAAGGTCCAGATCTGGGCTGTTCCTCTGCCCCTTGTTTGTTCAGCTGTCTCATCCATCACCACGGGCTGAGTTTTCACATGAAACATCTGTGTGGTTCCACTTTCCCTTGTTGGGATGATTTCCATTCTTCAGGCTTCATTGGCTTTATTTGTATACTTTACACACTGGTTCTAGTTTCCAAATGAGTATTGCTGTTGTCATGACTGTTGGCGCTTACCCAGAGTCCACATCTCTCTCCTGCTCTGTCTCTCCGGGACACATCTTCCCTTTCTCCTATGCCGCCATCTCAGTATGGGTGCTGCCTGACTGTGTCTCTCTTTCTTCTCCTCACCACAATTCCATTTCTTGGTGTCCTGTACACAGAGGTGGCCCTTTGTCTCCCCCCTGAAATCTCAAGTTTGGGAGGCCAATTTTTTAGCAAGACTACCGAGGAGAGAATTCCCCCATAAGAGAAACAAAGTCACTGTCATTCTCACTTCCTAGTTTTGTAGAACAAGACCCAAAGAACCCATGTCCTCAGCACTTGTAGCTGAGGTTCAAGTTCAGGCTGAGCTGGATGATCAAACTGAACTTCTGAGTCTGTGGAATCCTTTGGGTAGCTATAAAATTAAGCAGACAGACCACCTACAAGCCTTCACTATCAACTACATCAAGAACTAAGGGGACACTAATCAGTCTATGTTATATATTCCTATCAACTCTAGCGCAAAATTTAGCATTTGTTTATGTGGAGTTGTGTGATAGCCACATGAGGTGGGGGGTAATGTGTTGCTCGTGGGGGATGGGACATCATTTGGGCAACACCAGGTCATTATCCTGTGGGTTTTAAGGGCTCAACAAGAGTATTTTATCACAAGTCACTCTCAAGATCCATCAGAAGTTGTGAAAAAAATTTCCAATATCCATTTCTTTATTAGATGACATTTGATGAATAAAATTGAGGTAATTTTAAATTATTTAAATACTTTCAAACACTGACCCTCATTTTTTCCTGGCAGTAGGGCTCCAAGGTCAAAGCCATGGGGAAGTTCTGGTCTGGGCAATAGGGGACCGCACTGTCTGCAGAAAATCTGAAACCAATAATAATCCAGTCTGTTATCATGATTCCTTTGCATCATGATTCTAAACAATACTGGTGGTAATTTTACTCCTCCCTGAAAAGAATATCTTTCTTTGGTATAACTTTTAAATAATTTTTGTGGTTCTTACTGAGATGCATAATATATGGATAAGCTTCAAATGAGCACATTTCCATCATTTACCCTTTAATAAACATTGAATCTGACATGAAAATTCTTTTGGAAAAAGTTCAGCTATACAATCAGTCTCTAACTCAAACGGACTCAGGGACATGCTGGGGGCAAGTTCATGACCCTCGTCTGTGTGATAATACCCACAAATCACAGATTTGTGTGCATTATCATGCATTCCCACTTTTAAATCACAGATTCAAAGTCCTCAAGAACAATACAGTAATTATAAAGACAAAGAAACTGAACTAGAGTTGCTTCAGTTCTGTCATTCTGTGAGAGGGCTTAGAATTTTTTGTGTCAAAAATATCGAACAGTGAAACAGAGTAGTTGGAATATTTTCATGTTTTAAACACAAAAATTTAATACGTGAACTATTTTTCTAAGCTTCAATGCTATCATTAAAAGTATGATTTTTCTTCTTTTTAAACTTGGCGTCAGGAAAGAGATCATTACTGTGGATGTGACAGGATTCTTACTGAAAATAAATTCGTGGAGGAGAGGAAGAGGGCGCTGGGAATTCTCCAGCCTGGGCATCACACACACTGCCCACTGCTGCTTCTACGGAATGCTGACAATGAAACTGGGACCTCGCTTTCATTTTCGCCCTTCTTGGAGGCTCTGTGACAGGTGTCTGAGCCTGGGCCACTGGAGATTTGGAAGAGGAACCTCACTCTAAGCAGAGACCTGAGCAAAACCCAGGACATTGATCCCCATGGCGGAAGTCCCTTCAGTTGTTATTAGCATATCCTTCAGAAGCCGCAGTGGAAAGACTTGGAGGTCGACCTCAGATTTTAAAAATATATACATTGCATTCATTTGTATTATTAAAATATATAGAAAAATAATTTTTAAACATACTATGAAAAATATATTATCTGTGAAAATTATCAGCCTGCAGACTTTACACAGTGCAGGGGAAAATTAGGCTGGGTGTGCCCACGTAGACATCTGAAAGACCGGAAGACAGTGGAGCACTGTGCAAAGAGCAAAGGCCCTCGCCTCTGCTCGGTTTCATGTGGCAAGCCCACTCAAGGGGTGAGGGGGGGCTGAGTGCTCCTCATCCACAAATCATTCCTGCCTCACCTTGAGACTAGGTGAATAAAGAGCAATGCCTGTCTCACGGGAGCTCCGTGAAGCAGCCAGCTGTATACACAGCAAAAAGAGAGAGAAGCTATCTAGAATGTTCTTGTTTTATAAAGATGATTGAAGGCAGAAGGCACGTGTGAAAAATCCCGTGAGGTAAGAACCAGGAGCACCGACTGAGGAATGGGTGTCCACAGGTCCTGATCTGCCTGGAACAGCCCTAATCACCCACCCTTTATTCTCAGAAGGTCCCCCATCTGGAAAACACTACAATCGTTGTGAGGATTAAGTAGTAGAACTTTCCTCCATTTCATCAAGGAGAAAAATAAGCTCAGAAAGCTTAAAATGCCTTATTGATGATCCCATGTATAAAGTAGCAGAAACTTTGTCTTGTCCTAAAATCTTCTTATGGATCAGGTAGCTGACAGGGATGGCAAGAATCTCCTAAGAATCCTAGTTTTTCTTATTTTGCTCTGGCCAAGACCAGATTGTATGTACCTCTGTAGATTTTCTCTGCAGCTACACTGGGGCTCTAGAAGGATATCTGCAATCTCAGAGCCACTGATGGGGCAGAAAATAAAAAGCCAGAGGACAAGCAGCCCCAATGCTAGGCTCAGAATCAGGCAGGTGTTTTTGTTCTTGGTCTGGTCATCTGAAGATACACAGCTGGGTGATTGCCAAGCCATTGGTTACCTATGTCTTTCTATTCCATTCTGCTCTGATTTCTTGACTACTATCCTGTGGTCTTCCCTGACTATCTCATCAGGAGTCTTTTAGCTGCAAGTGACCTAAACCCAGATCAAATGGCAAGGAATTATGAGCTCAGAGAACTGAGAGGTCCCTGAGTTGGATCCAAAACTAGTGATGGGTCCAAGAACCAGGCAATGTTACAGAACTTGGCACCTCCCTTCCTACCTCTTTAACATGCTTCCCGTTCTACCGGATTCCTTTTCAGACGGGTTCTCCCCAGTGAAGTGGCAAAACAGCTGTTGGCAGACCTGGGCTCCTAACACCATCTTAGTATTTCCTCTCCTCATGGTGCAGCCCAAAGCCTGGCATTAGGTTTCACTGGGCTGCCCTGGGTCAGGTGCCCATCCCCTAGGAGAGAGGAGCTGATGCCAGGAGAGCTACAGAAACTGGGCCTGGGTGGAAGACAAAGTTTAGGACCCGTCATCCAATTTTACAAATGACTAGTTTTTAAGGTGAGTGTTAATACAGAGAGGTCAGAGAATATTTTTAACATTAATTCTGACGTCACACTAATTTTATTTGTCTTGAGCAGCAAGATATGTGTCAATGCAGCTTCTTCTTGAAAACAGTGAGAGAAAAATCCCGTCTCCTCTCAGACAGCGGATCACGAACGAACACTTGGAAAAGGGAAAATATCAAATGTTGCATCAAAGTACCTTGGAATTTTGGCAATATTTGTAAGATGAAAAAGAATTCACAAATATTTGGTTCAATTGTGTTTCTTTTTCCAGATGTGGACAATAAAATAACTATACATTAAAAAAATTGAACCTTTCACAAAGCAACCATTAACTCACTCTCTGAATGGAGTTTTAAAAGAACAACATGTGGGGGGCTAATGATTAAAAATGAGATGCCCACATTCAAACCTTAAAAATATACAGAAAAGGCTCTTCTGTGCCTCATACTGAGTGTCTCACAACTGTTTTATATTGATTCTGTGACCTCCCCAGAGAAGACCCTTGAATGTCACTGATTTCACTGATTACCAAATCTCTGTCCCTTTATACAGCTTTATATTTTTTAATGCTGAATTTACTACTTCCTAATGTTATGTTACATATTTATTTTTTTTTTATTTTTTCACTTGTCCTTTTTCCTCCGTGGCATAGAATCTCGAGAGCTGGTCGTCTGGTCTGTTTACCGCCATGTTCTTGGGGGCTCAGTGGAGAGGGGCACATAGGAAGTGTCAACAGCTGTCTGTTGAACAGATTAACTGTAGAACAGACATCCAGAAACACGACTGATAATCAAATTTAATCACGAAAAAGGATAAGATCTGTAATTGCTTTTTATCACTTTAAGTTTAAATTTTAAAAATTGAGCCTGGTGGAAATTTCTACCAGTTTCTCGACCTACAAAACTCTGACTTCAGGCTGCTGAATATGATCCTGAACACAAGTGTATTTGGTAAACAAAACAGCTGTTGGTGTCTATTTTCCCCAGTGGTTATCTCATGGTTGGCCCATTCTTTAGATATTTTCAATGAAAAGCAAAAACAAACAAAAAAATCCAAACCTTCCAACTTGTAGGCACTGGGAGGAAACCTAATTTCATTTTCAATAGATGGAAAATTTTATCTTGGGAGAAACCTTTTCAACAGTTCAACAACTAGGTCAGTCATTCTCTGTTGCTTTATTATCTCACGTAAAATAGTAGCTAAATAGAATTTTAATCATTTTTTCCATTCACTTTCATATTCTTTAGTAGTTTCCACATGATACAATGCAATAAAATAGAAAGATTAAGAAGTCAGATCTCCTGGGTTATAATTCTGGAACCACTATTAATAACTGTATGAGTTTGGACAAGTTACCTATCCTTTGAAATTCTGTTTCCTCCTCTGGAAAATAGAGAAAGTAACAAAAATTAGAGCACCAAAGTCATGGGAGAAAATAAAAGGACATAAAACTGACAAATGGCAGCAACAAAAATCTCCTTTAAACATCTGTTAAAATAAGGCCTGGCCTTGAGTAAGTACTTGCTAAATACTTTTTATTACTATTACTTCTTTATTTATTCTGGCTTTGTTTTTTTTTTCCAAGAGTTTAAAATTTCAAATTTTTTTTTGGTGTTGGTAACTTGAAACAAATTCAACACAGTTCTCTGACTTAAAAATCCAAGCCCCTATACTTAAAACATAAACCTTGAACCAATTAGGTCACATGAAAACCAAATTTACATGAGATACTGTAGATTAGGGTAAAACAAAACAATGTTCACCACAAGAAAATGAAATGCATTTCAGTAACTCTGTGTGTGCGTGTGTGTGTATGTGTGTGTGTGTGAGAGAGAGAGAGAGAGAGAGAGAGAGATACCCTTTAGTTGTCTATAGAAACGGGCTGCTATGATAAAGACTAAGTTTTCTAAAAAAAATGAGATAATAACAAAAGGCCTCTTTATGCTTAACTTTTATCAGGGGCAAAAAAAAGAGAAAGAGGCAAAACAGCATGAAACGATCAGAGCAAATGATGAAAATTCATTCACAATGATTACTTTCAAGAGTAATTTCTCTAGGGTAATTCAGCGGCCTGTTACTATGGCTCTCCAGAGTGATAGCTAATGTAAATGAGGCTACTAAAAGTGGATTATCATGGTAAGAATATTCTCAACCAATAATGCAACAGAAGCCCATCCAAAGCATTCGGGGAAAATTCAAAAGAAACGTCCTCCTTTTTTTTTTTTTTTTTAAGTTAATAGCCTAACACACACTTCTCCCCTGACTAATAACCAGGAGGCACTTAAAAGTATCCAGCCAGGAAAAAGAAAAACAAACTCATTTGGATGAAATAGGAACCCACCTGTTTGTCAGTATCTGCGTTTGATCCCAAGACTCAAATTCGGAGCCAGATTTTTTGCAAGATTGTGGCAAATGTCCCAAATTATTTTTACCCATTTTTCTTTATCTTAGGAAAAGTAATGTTTCATGGAAGGATGTCAAGAAATCCAAAATTTATTAATTTCAAAAACCTTTATTTCAGATGTGTATGGTTCTCCCAAGATTTAGTTGAAAAAACAATTAAGTACTATTGTAGTGGGAAATTTTTTTAAAAGACACCCTCTTTCACAAGCTCAGGCAAATAGTCTTTGGAATACTGGTGTCGAGTAGCTTTTGTTCTTGCTTTCCAGATGCTTACACATACACATTGGCTATTACAACTGGATTGGTTTTAAAAGAGCTATGACCACCATTCTGCATGGAAATATTCATTGAGGTAACTGGTTTACTAGTTTAAGTAATGGCTGTGTGTGCAGGACTGAATGGGGGGAGCACCAGATAGGGGAGCAGTTGCAAGTTGTGCTTAGAACACCCAGGGGGTGTCTTGCAAAAGAAGACAGGTTTAAGGGAGACTGCATGAACAGAAGAGGTAAGCAATTCTGTGTAGGGCAGAGCCTCTTGTTTGAAAGACAGAAACAAAACAGGGGATCCAAGAGGAATTACAATTTCCGTAGACCAAATCTGCAGGTAGGAGGACTGGTTAAGAGAAAGAAAGTCACCTTGGCTGAGGCTCATTGGCAGAGAACCATGAACCCAGTAAACTAGTAAAGAAAATTGACTGGATTAATCTCATTAATGACAGAATGAGGAGTCATGAGCAATAATCCAAAAATCACTGGGGTTTGATATTAAAGTTATTTTGAGATTATTTCATTTGAAAGGAGAAGGCACATGACATACTTTAAATTCCTTTCAAGCATAGGATTAAAGCAATTTATGAGTTGACTCGGAAAAATTTTAAAAGTATTTAGACCCTATTCAAACTTTTATCTAACTCCTCTTACTTCTCATTCCACCTTGGAACAGCAGGGTTGTTTTATTTCTACATGTCATAGCAAGGGACTGGATAATTGCTTGGGCTCCTGTGGAAGGCAGCCTTCAAATGGCCCCATTTGACTGAGTTTTTCTATGTTCCCAACTTTCTCATCCTCTTTCGTCTCCCCTTTGCCATTGTTAGTGGTGACAATGTCTGTCTTCTCAGCCCTATGAGGTCTTCTCTCATTTCTTAAAACCTGTTTTTAGGGAAAATTTTTGAAAACTTGTCCAACAAAGCCTGATTGGCTTCCTCTCCTAGAGAATAGGCCTGCACTAGAAGAAGGAAGCTAAACTGTGAACTTTCAGGTATCAGTGAATCAGAAAGTTATGAGTTAGTAGCAAGATTTGTCACTTACTGACTGTCTAGTATGTGCAGGTTTCACCTTTTTATATGGGCAGTGGGAGTGGCAGGAACAGTGGGTCCAATACCTTTTAAGGAGGTGCTATCTTATCCTATACAACTGTGAAATTCAAGAGTCAGACATCTTTGATTGTATACAGTGGATTAGAGTACACAGTAGAAGATCCCCAGAGCCAGATAGGAATGTGCTAAACATTTTAGGGTAAGGGATACCAATATCAGGGAAAAAAAACAGAACCAAAACAAAAATTTAAGCTAGCCAAATATTAGCAGCATAGCCTACTAGTTAAGAACCTAGATTCAAAAGCCAACTACTGGGTTTAATTCCTGTCCCTGTTTCTCACCAGCTATGTGGTCTTGGGCATTCCTCAAACTATTTGTGCCTTAACTTGATTATCTGAAGAAGAGGGATAATGATGATGATGATGATGATGATGATATCTACCTTACAGGCTTATTAAGAGCATCATATGAGTTAATATTCATAAAATGCTTAAAACTCTGCTCCAGGAAGATTTGTTAATAAATAAACATCTCAGAAACCAACTCACTCCCATCTAAACTAACAGCTCTTGATCACTGGCTATGTCCAAACACAGGTCCTACAATATAAGCAGATTCCATGAAGTCAAAGATGTTTGTTTCTTTTGTTCAGCCCTTTGCCTAGATCAATACCTGGTAGAGATTATGCTAAAAAAAAATATTGTTGGGTGAATAAATGGGTCTTAAGATTCTTAGTAGTTACACAGAGGAGTTCTGCATGAGTCCAAATTTGGACAAAGTATCTCTGAGAACTTTCCATCTTCAGGTTCTGTGATTTCTTTAATGAACTACTGCATTGAAATGATACAAAACTAAAAATGTGCCAAAGGATTTAGGGTAAAATTCTTCCCTTTTCCTATCTCTTCCCTTCCCTTCTCTCTCTCTCCTTCCCTCCTTCCCATCCCTTCCTTTCTTCCTTCTTTCTTTTTTTTTTTTTTTTCCCTCGCAGACATTTCTATTCAATCGTACATTTCTCTAGTTAAAAGGTTAAGCAGGAACATAAAAGTATTCTCTCCAGCGCCTCCAGTCAGTTCCACATGTGTCTGTTCATTATCTTCTTTTAGAGTTTCGTATCTCCAGGCTTTTCAGTTGTGTCAGGTTGGCATTTCACTGCCCTTTATGTGTGTGGCAAGTGAAACCAGGGAAAGAGAAGAGACTCGAGTGAAGAAAACCAGAATCCACACAGCAGTATGAGGTGGTGTTCAGCTGCCTCCCATACAACCGGCCTCATCAAGCCCCAGCCTCATCTCATACCTGGGACAGGCCCACACTTCCTTCCTCTGGGAAGAGCCCCGCCCACACTTCCGGTTGTCACCCCCCCAACCCCACCCTCCCATAGACAGATACGCAATCAATACCTGCAAAGCTGACCTGCGTCATCTGGGAGCTGAGGTGACCTGTGACTCCGCTGCTCTCGCACTGGGGATAGGTCACCCAGCAACGATACCAAAAGGAAGTAGATCTCCCAAAATACATTCACATGCTTCCCCAAGGAGTGGGACTGTTCGCCTCTCCAAGGAACTGAAACAGACAGTTCAGTTACTTAGATCAATTTTTAAAATCCCGACCCCCCGGAATATTAAATCTTTGTGGCTGGAACGACGAAACCACTAACTTGCTGATAGTTTCTTGGACTGTCTGTAGACATGAGAAAAAAGTACTTTTAACAGGTCAAATTGCTCTGCCTTTAGGAGTCTCTATTTATTCGTATTCCCAAAGAAAAATATTCAGTTACAGTGTGGAAAAATATATTTATTCTTTTAGCTCAAGAGGCAACCAAGAGTTCTTTCTTCAAATTTTGGCATTGAATTGATCAGAAATTGGTTTTGGAAAACTTTCTCCTGTGAAGTCATCTCTGCCTGTAGGATTTTTCTATAAAAATCTGGCCTACAGAAGAAAATTCACAACCTGAGCTTTCACTGACCATGGAATCCCACTTGTGTCTCACACCTAACAGCAGCTGCTACTGTTTCCTTCTCATGTACCCTGTTATGAACTTCTGTTAAAATATTTGGCATCATTTGTTTTCTCTGCCTCTAATTATATGATCTCAATTCGGCTCTAATTTTAAATATTGGTAAAACTTTTCACATATTAATTGTCTTTTTTTTTTTAATGTGTCAGTATATTTAGCATTTATCAATTAAGACAGAGGTCTTAACTACTCTCCCAAGTTTTTGTCACAATTAAGATTCAGAGAAGTTAAGAGAGTCTCCCAGGATCACACCTATGTAATAGAGACGGGTTTTAACTTGTACCTGTGTGTCATAATTCCCAATTATGATATACTATGAGTTCACTAAGAAAAGGACCTTCAGTGATCTAAGTCAGGAGTCACCAAATGTTTTCTGTAAAGGATGATATAGCGGTATTTTATGCTTTCTGAGCCGTATGGTCTCTGTCACAACTACTTAGCTCTGTTGTGTAGAACAAAAGCAACCATGGCAAAACAAATGAATGAGTGTGTCTCTGTTTTAAAAGAAGACCGAAAAACCAAACCAAAACAAAACAAAATAAAAAACCCAAAAACAAAAAACAAAACCAAATTTATTTATAATGGCAGATGGCTGGGGCCTTGGTTCATTTGCATTTGGGACTGTCCATTTGGCCTGAGCTTTCTCATACCAGGGTGGGGGTTGCAAGGATGAGTGTTCCAAGAGGGAGCCAGGATGAAGTTATTTCATCTTTTAAGAGTTGGGCTTGAAATTAATGTAGAATCAGCTCTATTTTATGTTTTAGAAATGAGTTAGTAAGTCTAGTCCATATTCAAGGGAAGAGGAATTAGATTTTATCTTTTTTCTTTTTTAAAGATTTTATTTATTTATTTATTTATTTGACAGAGAGAGACGCAGCGAGAGAGGGAACTAAGTAGGGGGAGTGGGAGAGGGAGAAGCAGGCTTCCTGTCCATCAGGGAGCCCAAGGCCAGCTGGATCCCAGGACTCTGGGATCTTGACCTGAGTGGAAGGCAGACGCCTAATGACTGAGCCACCCAGACACCTGGAAGGAGCGTCAAAAAAATTGCAAACATGACTTAAAATCCCAAGTGTACTTACTGGCCACAAATTGTTTACATTTCTCCCACATGCAAAACACATCCATAAATTTACTCCTTCCCGGACTCCCCAATGTCTCATTAGGCTTAGGTTCAAGGTTTAGAATCTTATCCTCTAAATGAGATCTAGGTACAAATGAAGCCCCTTGTGTGAGTTTTCACCACTTTCTCAATTTGGTATCTCTATGCGGTCTTTCCAAGTGGTGGACACAGAGCAGGTGAACTTCTTATAGGAGACAAAACTCTCAGAGTGACTCTCAGGGAACACTGGCAGAGGCTGCATGGATTTTTCCTAGCTCTCATCGGAGGTCACCAAGGATTTTCTTTCCAGCATTCTATTGTCAAGGTTGTCACAAAAACCCACCAGGTTTAAAGGGGGCTAGGACATGGACTCTAACTCTAGATTTTTCCCTCTGATACGGAATTTACAGACACGTTACTACCACTTGAGAAATGTTTTAAGGACAGTTAATATTAACAGAAAAGGCAATCCAAAATTCTAATGATGGAGTTGGTTTCTGCCAATGATGTTAGAAACATCCCATGTGTGAGGCAGTTGATCCATGTGGACAGTCAGGAGAAAGGGATGGCACTTTAAAAAAAAAAGAAGATGATGACATCAACCACTTGAGGATGTGATTAGGAGAGAAAGGTGGAGGGGACCTAGAGAAAGTGAAGATATCAAATTCTTAACATATAAAGTAGATTCATCTTTTTAGGGATGTTAGACTAAGTTATTTAGAACAAGGAAGTTTGAAAGCGATACTCTCTTTTTAAGATTTAGGGAAACTCCAAGGTGTAACGCTCTGTTCCTGGAATATCAGCCTTGCAGAATGTGCTCTTTTGGAGACAGGCAGGAAATTCCCGGCTGCACAGCAATCAATATCTTCATGCCCTGACCTACAAATGCAAATAAGGAGCTGGCTCTAAATTCTTGTTCGTTTAGAAAGCTACAGGGCATGTTCTTTATGTCTTCTTTAGTTCTGTTCTTGGTAGCAACCAACCAAGGATTAGGTTATTATGGTAATTTAACATTTATTTATCTTTCCTCTGAAAATCCTATAACTTTTGCACAGGAACAGCCAAGTTGAGAGTCATCACAAAGATTAGGGAGGCCATACAGAGTCAAGACACCTGAATTTTGCTATTCTACTCCTGGGCCACCTTAATAGGAGTCTCTGAACTACATTTTCTTCTTATGTGTATAAGGGCTAGTGAATATTGCCTTCTACTAGATTGATTCCTATAAACTTATTCAACTGATTACACAATTGATTCCTCTAAAATATGCTGTATGGGTCTTGGATTTAAACGCCAATAGAAAACAGAAAATATATTTGAACGAATTCTTCTAAAACCTCGCGTGGTGCTACCTTTGTGGGATTAGGTGGGTGAAATCTATCTTTCTTTCTTCCTCCCTTCCTCCCTTCCTTCTTTCGAGAGGTCTAGTTTAGTTTTGTCACGTTTTTATGTCCATACCATCGTTAGATTTAGATTAATCTCAGAAAACCCCACACTGTCTGGCACATTTCACTTTTAAGGAAGTTTTCATTTCTCTGGATGTAAGTGTCTGGTCCGAAACTCTGAGAGCAATCCTGTGGCGTCAGCCATTGCTTCATACATGTTTGCTTTTGGCCTCTTCCTCTTTTTGTACTTAGTGTGCATCATTTTGCATTGCTGTTTATTTTTCAGTGGCTTTGTCCTGCTTCTCCATCTGTATCACACGTGTCATGCGATGCCTGATGTGTTTGTAAGTACTCTCTATATTTCTGAAAATTGAATGTATTTGTTTTCCCATCACCTTCCCAAGTGCCTATCTATACACATTAGGTCTGGGTTAGAAGTTGGGGCCGGTGACATTTCTAAACTGGGTACAAACACAGAAGTTCTTGTTTTTGCCATTTCGGGAAAGTCATGTGAGTGCTGGTGATGCGATGAGACGTGCTGGCAGGTGCTTCAAGGTCAGTCTGCTCTACAGGACTCCAGGGAGAGTGCCCTGGCTGCCATTTAGCCCACACAGCTGCAACAGGAGTGGCCAGCCTTGTTTACCAAGCCTGATTCATTTCCTATCTCTGATCCAGTCTCTCCTAATCCACTGATATCATGTCACAATATATTTTAATCTCACCTGGTTTCCAGGAAGAGACCTACTGTCATAATCAACTCTCAGCTAATGGGATGCCGAGGTGGCTCCATTTGTTAAGCATCTGCCTTTGGCTCAAGATCATGATCTCGGGGTCCTGGGATCCAGCCCCGCATCAGGCTCCCTGCTCTGCAGGGAGTCTTCTTCTCCCTCTCCCTCTGCTGCTCCCACTGTTCATGTTCTCTCTCTCTCTCTCAAATAAATAAACAAAATCTTTTTAAAAAATCAACTCTCATCTAAGGAGTAAAAGCCATGATATGAAAGTCTAGCATCCTGTGACAAACAAACTTGGATTAGGTCAATATTGCTTAAATGTCATTGCGAAATCCAAGGGCAATATTTACATACAGTGCCTTAATGATGACCTGCTAGGTTTGGCTTCTTTAAGCTACAATCAACTGAAAACATTCCATTGTTGGGAATCTTTTATCTTCTGATCAATCTAGCTTGGCAGATCTTGTTATCCTTTATTATTTTTGAAACTATTCAAGTAAACAATAAGTGATCTTTCAGGGAAATGCTGTAAGGGAGGCAGCTTTTGGAGAGGGCCTCTTTATAGTTCTATTTCTGATATCTAATCAGTTCTGTTCCCTCTAAATAATTAGCAAGATTGTTCTATTGTTCAAATGACCTCATTTGGGACAGGGATTTTCCCCTTTGGCTTCTTCCTCTTTAATTTCTATTTTTAATGAATGTAAGTACAGTGAGAACTTACAGTGCTGATCTTCCCTATAATTGTTACCGTCAGTTGTGGACATTCTGTATTCACAATAGTGATTCTCACAAGTTCTTTAATTTACCATATGGAAGCACAGACCCAGCGGAAGGAGCAAGAATAGGGCTCCTTGAGTTTCATTCTTCCCTGTTGTGCAGAGGCTCTACTGAGTAGTCGATAGCAGCAATTTGCCTTGGATACAGATAGACTTGGATCCAGTCCTCCCAAGTCATGCTACTTGGGTAAGTGACACCTCTCTATAATTCTCAGTGCACAGATGTATGTAGGAGAGTAATCACCATCTCCTGGGTCATTGTCTAGGTAAATAAGTAAGTGAGGTATTTGGCACAGACCCAGGAGCATAATGAGATCCATCAATAGTATCCATAAGTATTACATCCAAATTTATGTCCATCACCTGTGACTCTACTGGGGAAAAAGATTCAAAACCCACTTGACATAGGAGTGTCAAATCTTTCCATAGTCATTTCCAGGTTCACGAGGTCCCTTTCTGAAGTTTTGAACTATAGAATATACCATTTTGGCAAGGTAGCTTCAGCAGTGCTGGTCATTTTAGGGTTTGTCCACATTCCAGAACAGTTTTCTCTTTACCTGCTCCTGGCAGAGACCATGCTAATAAATTAACACAGGCTTTGTCATCCAGAGACCTGAGTGACTATGGGAGATTTGTTAACATCTCTGAGCCTCCATGCTATCAGTAATAAAAGAAGTGTAAGACTTGCTCTGAAGGGTGGCCATGAATGTAAAAGAGAAGAAATGAGATCACTATGTGGAATCTTCTAGTTAACACTGAGAAATATATGAGAAGCACAATAAAGAGAATCTACCATGTCTCATTTATTCCTGCTTGTAAATGTTACTTTGCTTCTTCCCCGGCCTCATTACATATGTCCCCAGTGTTTGGAGCACCTAAGCAGTAGTTGGTAATTCTTCCTTAGGGGAAGACAATAATGTTGCTGAGTTGGTCTCAGCCACAGTAATCCCTTTCCCAGAGAGAAAAATAAAGTCTCTTAGCAAAGAACTGGCACCCTCCCTTACCAGCCTTTAGCAAAGACCCAATTCCCATGGGCAAAATGAGTAATTGCCACAGGAAAATAGGCCATGTGCACTTATATAGTGAGAAGTGTTTTATGGGATTAAGTGGGTGATGAAAAAGTAATCACTATAATAATTTTATAACCTAGACATAAAAGAATGAGTTGAGAAAGACCAGTTCTCTTGTTAAATATTTGTCATTTAATGTCTTTTTATCTTTGGGCAAGTCAATGTGTTTCTTCTAAATCAGCAAGAAGTAGACTCAGCTATCTGAGAAGAGGAATGGACTTGAAATGCCATGGGACACCATCTGCCCTTCACAGAGAGGAACCAACCCAAGACCAGAGAAGATGCATGACTGTGCTCCAGGTCATTTGCACTGCCATTTGCTTGGACTACCTCTAGAGAGATCTCACACTGACACACACTGCCTCTCTCTGGCAAGTGAGATAAGAGTTGCCCAACTGAATCCTGAAATAAGGTCAGTTATAAATGCCAGTGACAGTCACCTTCTCTTTTATTATTGAGAAATTGCCCATCTAAACTTGTTATCGGACTACACAGATGGAGAAAGAAGAAATTTTTTTTTCACATGTCAGAAAGCCAGGGGTAATAGAACATCCACATTCTGGAGAAAGGTGAGATAATAAATTGCCACGAAATACAGACTGCTCATGAGTTGTTTGTGAAATGCTGGCTTCTTGAAAACAAACCAAGAGCCGCAGAGAGTAAAATCCATAATTGTGTGCTTTCTTGTGTGGGTGTGTTTGACTGGACATACATATGATTGCATCACAGAAATGATCCACTGGAAAGAAGAGTGCACTGTTTCTCAACAAAGGGAGACAAGGAAAGAAACCAACATTTGATGAGCTCTCCTTGGCCTTGGAAGTGTTTGAAAATGGCAGAATGAGGATGTGAACCAAGATTCAACTAAGTTTTAAACCGGGGTTATTTCCCAATAAGTCAAGGAAATGTCCCAACTCCAACTTACCCCTGGCATACTGCCAAGCAAGCATCTCTTCCAGCAGAGTGACTATAGTTTCCACAGATAGGAATTGCGTACAGGGTTGGGGGGAAGGCCAGAAGCTCCAACGGGCTTGGCATGAAGGCTGTGGCTGCAGGAACTAATTCAGACAGACTACTCATCGCAGTTGATTGATCAGGGAAGTTGATTTTAGTGAACACAAATCTGCAGGCATCATCATCACACCATAACACAGACAGACTAACCTGATTGGTGACACTAATAGTTAATCTCAGACCTTGCTTTAGAAACTAAATGTTTATTAAGATAAGAGAGAAACTTGCCTGAACACAAGCTGTCAACAGTTAAGAGAGAGACTCAGAGGAAAGGAATTCCCTTAAAATGGCAAACCAAATATTTCAAAACTAAAATTTTGATGACATATTATATGGAGTATAACCAACTCCCATATTATGAAAGTAATACATTGATAACTCATTTAAAAAAAAATACACACACACAGTCCAAACTCCTTTTTTTAGAGGGGGGAGGGGTGAAGGTAGAGGGATTGAGAGAGAGAATCTTACACAGATTCCATGCCCAGGGCTTGAGTGCAATGTGAGGCTTGATCTTACAACCCCACGATCATGACCTGAACTGAAATCAAGGGTCAAACATTTAACTGACAGAGCCACCCAGGTAAGCTCACAGTCCAAACTTTACACCCAAGCCTTCTTCCATCTAGTAGAATTGTTGAATTCTAAGTGTTCTTGTCCATCTTCCTTCCTCTGAGAAAGAGCATGTTCCTCCAGAAAATACATTCACTAGAAATACAGAAGAGGAGAGCTTTGTGGGTTCACCTTTCAAGGCTACTTAGTGATCCTGGGCCTAAACAAGTTGGAGCTTTTTAAAACCAAAACACTTGAGACAACCATCAACAAGAGGTTCCTTCACCTGCTGTCTTCTAGCCCCCTGGCAGGACTTGACAGGGAAAGCCCTCTTCTTAGATTTGAGAACCTGAAATTCCAGCCAATCCTTCCATTTTCTCCTATCTCTCCTGCATGGGGGGGGGTGAGGGGGGTGGTGGTGTCATCAGGTCAGTGATATTCACGGGCCATTTAGAAGGTGACATTTACTATTTATATTACAGGTAGCTTGGGACTCTTATCAAATTGCCCTAAACCTCTGTATCACCTCATCTGTAAAGCTGGTGATAATGAAGCCTACTTAATGTGCCTAAGCCTGCACATGAGATGGGTTAACATGTAAATCACTTAGCACATACTATGACCCACAAATATAGATTTGTAGAACAACATTTACAGTATAACATAGTCTAGTGATGCTCAAGCTTGAGTCCCACTCTACTGATTCCCTTTCTGGCTGCTAGGATACCTTCACTAAGGCCTTGGACCCTGAGTCTTAAGGGCAAGCTAAGTCTCTTCTGGACAGACTCCACGTACCTTGTATTTCTATCCTGTGTAGGTAGAAGTTAATCTCTTTCCAACCTGATCTCCAGCCCCCAAATGTCTTGCATTAGTTTCTCTCGAAGTTCTTGCCTGAGTCAGATTTCATGGTTCTATTTTTTTCATCGCTCCTCTTAATTAATTCAAAATTTGCCAGGTTTTCTGTTAGGCCTTATTTTGTTTTCTCAGACACTTCTCTTAAACTACATCCTTTGTCCCCAGACACCTGGGATCCACATTGATTCTTCTGTTTTCCACATGTCTTATGCTAAACAATTGCATGAGCATTAGTGAGCTTCTCAACATAGGTGGGTAGAAAGTTGGGATGTGTATGTGTTATTCACTCATTCATTCCTCATATACTACTTAGGGAACACTGCCAGTATTTGATGTTTTTTTTTAATTTCAGAAGCTATTCATACCACTATAAAAAAATTCCAGTCCTCAAGAAACTTAATCTGGAGGGAGTTCAACAAAACTTTTAATATAATATGTCATAACATTTATGATAAATCAGTGGTTCACAACATTGGCTGCACATTAGAACTTACTTATTCTAGATAGAGAAGATACACCAGACAGAGAAGCCTGACCCCAACCCAGAGCAGTGTGATCAAGCTCCAAGCAGGGCTAGGGTATTGGCGTATTTGATAGGTTTTCTGGTGATTCCATTGTGCAGCCAGGTTTGAGAATCCCTTGGATAGAGAGGGATACATGGGATGCTTTGAGACCACAAGGAAGAGGCTCTTATCCTAACTGATGAGCTACCAGAAGCTTCCATGGGGAAATGAGATCTGAGCTAACTAAATCTTAGCAGGTGGGTTGTCCAGGTGGACATGTGGGAAAGCCATTCCAAGCACAACGGAACAAGGTGAGTTCATAAAACTGCAAATAATTCTGAGATTAGACAGTTCTGAAGGGTTTGGACTTTATCTGGCAAAGAAAGAGGAAACTTGGAAGGATGGTAGCAGGGTAATTGTATGATTAGTCTTTGGCATGTGTGTAGTACCGAGACATCAAATGGGGAAGGAATTTTATTTTCATCATAACTTTACCTCTGCAAGAACTATCTCCTCTTTAATAAAACCTTCCAAACTGTTGGCATCTCCCTTGGTTTCAGACATTACAAACAGGAAATTCTTCCCATGAGCTAACCTTTGCCCCATCCTTTCCTGAAACAAAGAACAGCTGTTCTCCCACTTGGATATGCCTGGAGTAAAGGAGGGCCCCTTGGTATTCTCAGCTGACTGACTGCAAAGAAATGACTTGGCTTTACACAGATTAGTCACTGATGCATGCAGATGATTGCAGAATCAAATGCATTGGGACATTTTAGTATTTAAAAGTGTTGTGTCTCTGATAAGAGTGCTGTCATCAATGGTAGGGGGGACACAGGGATCATACCACTAGAGAGAAAATACAATGCATTCCCAGGAAGAGGGCCTGAACCTTAAAGAAATGAAGCAGTAATGATACTTTGAGTGCTCTTTCTCTATTTTCAGCACACAAGTCCATGCACACATCAACCAAGTCTTTGGAATAGCTTTAGCTATTGTTTGTGGTGGTGAATGTTATGTTCTTTTGGTTTGGGTTTTGTTTTTTGCCTGAAATCTAAGATGAACTGTTAGTTCAGTGACAGTATTTCAGGGAAGGAGAAGGAGAAAAAGAAGAAGAAGAAGACGAAGAAGGAGGAGGAGAAGAAGAAGAAGAAGGAGGAGGAGGAGGAGGAGAAGGAGGAGGAGAGGAAGAAGAAGAAGAAGAAGAAGAAGAAGGAGGAGGAGGAGGAGGAGGAGGAGGAGGAGGAGAAGGAGAAGGAGAAGAAGGAGAAGAAGGAAGACAGGAAGGAAAAGAAGAAGGAGAGGAGGAAGAGGAAGAAGAAAAAGAAAAAGAGGAGAAAGAAAAAAGGAAGGGGAATAGAAAAGATTATATTAATGTGTGTTTTAATTGTAAAATACTCTGCTTCTAGAAAGGTCAAAATAGATGTTTGGAAGATGGGGAAAGGTATGCCCTGTAATGAAAATTCCCAGGAAGAAAACCAAAAATTGTTAAAGGTATACAAATTTTATAATCAATGGCTTCCAAAGATCTGCTTTTGGAGAAATTTCTAGAGAAATTGGAATCCCAGGAAGCCTGGGAGATTTGCTTCAGGTTCTAGAGGGAGTTACTTGATAATGAAGTCAGAGCCAGAAACCTTATCTTTCAACCTCACGTTTGGTTTGCTTTCCATAACACCAGAATGTTTCAAGTCATTTGGAGAAGAGAAAAATAATCTCATCATTTCTCTTCATGTTTAGAGCTGAGGAAACTATTCAGAGATAAAGAATGTAAGTAAGTAAAAGATATCATAACTAAGTACGTTTTAGTGAAGAAACAAGCAAAAGATCACGGCGCCCAGTTCCCTACAAGCACTTTTGTTAATTTATTCAATGGCTGTTATCCTGAGAGCATGACACTTGCATATCAATTTGCATTTGGTGTGTCAAAATGACTGGTTTTACTTGTTCTTTAGTTCCTAGGGCTAATTATTATTTTTAACACCTTTTGATATGCTAAATGAGGCTAATAAGAGTTGGATTTCTCATGTGTTTATTACTCATCACCATCATCTCACATATGTACTTTTTTTCTACCTTAAAAGTGTCAATAAATGAATATATTTGAGCCTTGTAGGAACATCATAAAGCAGCTTTTACCTCAGTGTGGCTCCCAGGAAATCTATACTTCATTGCCAGAATGTTGGTGAAAGATGTGGTATCAGACCATATAGTTTCAAATCTTTCCTCTGTCACTCACCAGCTGTGTGGCCTTGAGTAAGTTTCTCAGCCCTTCTGTGCCTCAGTGCCTCATCTATGATATGGAGCAACAGGAGTAGCTGTGCCATGGGCCTGTTTTCAAAACTGCGTAGGGTAATCCATGCAAAGTGCTTAAGTTACCTGGTGTGTTCTAACTATCCTGTATTGTTAGCTAGAATAACCATTCATAGATGATGTACAGTTGGTCTCTAATAACTAACACTTCATGAGTGCATATTAAATACCAAGTATCATTCTAACAACTTCACAAGTGGTAACTCACTTAATTTTCATAATGAGCTTGAGGTAAGAGCTATTATTACTCTCTCTGTCCTACAAATGAGAAAATTGAGAAACAGAGAGGAAAGTCACTTGTCCAAAGTCTCGCAGCTGAGGCACTGTAAAGCCAGGACTCAAACTCAGAAAGTCTGGTTCTAGGTCTGGCTTTGCTGCCTCCTGGGACAGGCTGTGTGCTAGGCACAGGTCCTGCCCTCGGAGAGCTCATTGAAAATCAATGCAGTGTGATGACCCTAAGACAGGTGGGCCCTCTGTACAATGGTGGCAGGAGAGAGAGTTCGCACTCTTCCTGGGAGCTTGGGAAAGTGTCAGCTACTCCCAACCCTCCTGTTGTTCAGCTCTGCTTTCTGTGCTCTCCACAACCCACACATATACACCAGGCTAAGAATCACAGTGTTACCAGACCTCAGTTTCCTCCCTATGACATTTGCTACTCTATGCTGAAAATTCACACCCAGACTCCAGGTCCCTGACCATTTTTATAGACCCGTTCAGTCATTTCCATGATAACCTTTCTAATGTCCTCAATTTCCTTTCTGTGGGATGTCAAGCAAATACATTCTTGGCACTCAGTGAGAACTCCCTGTTCAAAATGCCACACATTACAAAGTCGGTGAGTCAACACACATTTATTGAGTGTATCCAATCTATAAGCTGCAGTGCTAGAAATGAATTCACACTCCTTTTATCCTACCATGCCGTCTTTCCCAAGAGTGAGGCCTGTGTTTCTTCCGTGTATAGTTTCTCATAGTATATTATGATTTCTGCTTTTGCAAAACAGGACGTTGTTTAACCAAGTTCTTATGGGAGGAAGCACAGCCCAGCGAGCAGAACAATGATTTGAAAGTCCTGGGTTCTATTTTCAGCTCCAGTGTTGACTAGCTGTGCATTCAGCCCTAGGAAGGTCAAAGGCAGAATGGCCTTGTGTTGGTGACTTTTTCTGTATGTACAGCTCTGGATGGAAAATAAATCAGGCATCTGGCTCTCAGCCTCGAAGAGCTATGGTCTTTGGAGAATAGATGTGTAGTCACACTTTGTTTTCCTTTTTAAAGCAAAAGAACAGAACAAACTCTCTGGGGGGAGAATGGGCTGGCAGAGAATAGAAGAGAGAAATCAAATAACCTTTTAAACAATCTGGGGGTTAAGGGATTGTTTGAGCCGTTCAGATCAAAGAAGTCTCTTTGGGGTAAGTTGGAGTAGCCTGCCTTTGAAAATGCACAGGGCTAAGGTTTGAAAGATTTCTCCAAACTTGGACAATAGGAGGCATCTACAACTCTGTCTGTAGGCACCAGGCAAGAACAACAGTGGCCGAGGCTCGTGGGCCAACTGGGAAGTACAGGTTTGCTCTAAAGCTATCTTCTGCTACCCAGCTCCAGCTGCCTGCCATGAAGAGACATAGGCCATTATTGCCTGAGTAGCTGAACTTTCAAAAGAAATGAAACAGAATTATGTCCTTAAAACTCTTGGTTTTTAAATAATGGAAACTAATCAACTTATAAAGAGGCAGTGAGTAGGCAAAGCCAAACATACCGTAGTCTGGCAATTTACTTTCCATGTCTCTTCTACCTAAGATGAGATGCCTGAATGTGGGTCAGAGAGTCGACATTCCATATTAACCACCTTTTCTTTTTTTTTAACTGGGACTTCTCACTCTAGTAGCATTTCTGGTGGCCTTAATAGCTTTGGGCTCACTTGGAACCAGTGTTGACAACAGGAGATGGCTAGGCAAACAAAGGTATTGTTGTAAATGTCAAACACAAATAAAAGCCAGAGGACAAGAGCAAGCCCAGCAGAGATAAGTATTTATATGGGAAATTAATTTGTTGCCTGATGGTCATGAACTGGGCAGTAGAGCAAAGTGAGCCTTTTACAAGTGAAATTCAATCTCTGTCCATATTCTAATGGCTATAAAACTCACCATATGAAGCTCATAATTGGTGCATAAAACTAACACTTTCCATTTTTTTCTTCCTTATTTTGTAGGCTTTATGCTTTATGAAAAAAAAAAACATTATTAAGTCTCCTGGCTTGTTCTTATTTCATCTTTGGTTCCTCTTGCTCATTTCTCATAAGAGATATTTGTGTGGATTGAGTACATTAAGTCATCTGCAATGGGAAGATGGGACGTTTATTAAATGGGGCATTTTCTCTTGTCTAGGTGCTTCAGAAGAGGCCCAATAAAGTTGGTGCCAAGGAGCCTCACAAAGCTAGGTGGCAGCTTACATATGAAGGGACCTGCTAAGAGGTTACAGAAGTGATTCTACCCATGTTATCACTTTGGCAGTCTCCAACCTATCAAGTGCAACTTTAAAGAAGCTGACACTGAAAATTATTTGGAAGCCATAATCAATAGTAAGTGTCCCCATCCTCATTCTCAATGCCAGTAGGTGTATTTCTTCCTTAACACAAACCAAAAGAGAAAGATGTTAATGGAACCACTCGCAGAGGTTGATATATGTCTTCAGGACTTTAGGAGACATAGGAACAAATGTCTAACTCATATTTGAAAACACATGGACTGTGACCTGAACTACTCTTTTCTTCAGTCCAGGACCAAGATACATTGGGAATAATTAGCACTTCCAGAATTTGGTGGGAGCCTACATCAGAATGGTAGATTGGGTCATCTTATAAGAGATTGTGTAGAAGGGTGATAAGACCCCATTAGAGAGGATGTACCACCAGACACCAAGAGAATGAAGAGGTCATAACTGGCTAGGCTGAGAAGGCATAACTGCAGTCAGTGGAACAATGATTAAGAGATGCCCTACAAAGTAGACAAAGGGAGGTGTCTTCAAAAAAGAGACTCACCAAATGTCCCATGAGAGCAAAGTCAATTGGGATGTCCACTATTCAGAGGACCATGACTGATTATAATAACACGAGCAAAGTTTATTCCACCTTTCCATCTTCCCCTTGCTTGACCAACTTTTCCTGTCTCTGGAGAAAACAGAAATCACAGATAGGGAAGATGGCAACCATATGAAGAAAAGAAAGTAAGAAAATCAACCTGGCCCCTTCTCCTAGTCCCAGACTTCCAACATGAGTGATAACCAAGCTGTGAGAGGAAACAGCTAACATTCATGTGGATTAGACTTTCTACTGCACCAGATTTTTCACTACCTTGAAAAAAAGTGGGGTTTGAAGGGTTTGTTTTGTTTTAATTTATTAACTGTTGGTAATCAGAAAAGCCAATGGAGGGGCACCGGGGTGGTTCAGTGGGTTAAAGCCTCTGCCTTCGGCTCAGGTCATGATCCTGGGGTCCTGGGATCGAGCCCCGCATCGGGCTCTCTGCTCGGCAGGGAGCCTGCTTCCTCCTCTCTCTCTGCCTGCCTCTCTGCCTACTTGTGATTTCTGTCTGTCAAATAAATAAAATCTTAAAAAAAAAAAAAAAGAAAAGAAAAGCCAATGGAGAACTTTCCAGGGTTATATTGGTTAGTGAAACCTGGGGGTTATAGGTGAGTATCTGGTTCAAAGGGGCAAAAGCAAAATAAAAATGGCTTTCTACTTATTACATGCCAAGTCCAGCTCAGACAATAAACCAGTTTAACTTGAATACATAAAGTATTTTTGTGGTAAGGATTCAACGTAACGTAAGGATGCGATATGATGTCACAGTCATCTCTTCAAATTCTTATCTTTACAATCAGCATTGCCTCCTTAAAGATATATTGGATTTCAGAAAAATTTCTGCAGGATTCTAACAGGTATTCCCTAAAACAACATTTCCATAGTGAAAGATATTGGTGAAAAACTAGTTTATTCAAAAAATACAAATAGGTTTTCTTACTGTAGTTCTTTTGGGAATCTTTACCAGGTTAATATGTGTTGTGAATTTACCAAAAAAAGGGGGTTTGGATATAGCATTTCCAAAGTCATTTGCCCATGCAATGTTTTTATTTCTCAAAATTTAGCTTTTATTCAGTAAATATTTGATGAACATCTACCATGTGCAGGCATGAGGGTTGAGTGTTGGCAGTTAGTTCAATATATCATATGTGGTTCATTCCCTGAAGATCTTATATTCTAATTTGCTTATTTCAGTCCCTTGTTCTCTAGCATTTTATTTGGAGAGACCTGTTCTTTGACATTTTTCCAGATTTCTGTCACTGAAAAGCTATTTGTTAACACAAATGTATGAATCACCTGAGCACAAAGTTGCCTTATAAGAGAGATTTATTTTTATAAAACATAATAAAAATATGCATTCGCAACCAAGCATGAAAAAAATTTTTGGTCACTTTTTCTCTCTCTCTTTGGTCAGTTTCATTGAGGATGAAAACCCCTGATAAAGTCACCTCTTTTCTCTTTTCTTCCTTGATTTGATTCCTTCCTCTGTATCAGACACCAAATCCCCACAATTTTTTCCTCTGTTCACTCAGGAAAGATCTGACATCAGCCAACTGAATTTGTTTGGCCTCCCCATGAGGCATTTCCACAGAAGTTAAAGTTATATGTAATCTTGTGTTATCCCAAGAGATGTTCCCATACGGGTGTTTCTTAGGCTATTGCTTTTCTCCATTCCCAAAAAGTCGGTCTGCATTCAATTAATTAGAGCATCTGAATCTTGATGAAGTATGTGAAAGAAAACATGGAGGATATAAATAATTTTTTTCCTGGATCCTGGGTAAAGTTTGATGATGCCCAACATTTTGCATAAGGATTAGCAGACTTTGTGCCCAGGTAGCTGTGAACATATCAGATGTCAAAGGACATGGCCCACTGGGCCTAGACACATACTTCCTCTTCCCTTCTGGTCACAACAAACTTTATGGGAATTTCCATTCCAGGGAGAGACCCAAATATCCCAGCTACTATGCCCTGAAATGCAACCTCTTACTCTACATCCTCTATGAATTGCTGACTCCTTTCTGCCAAGTTTTTCACCAACTACCAGATTCTATGCCCAATGAGCATGGGTGCTTATTCCTAGGGATCTTACCTATGAAACCTTGTGGGCAAGATCCAAGAATATATGCTAAATCACAGTAATTGGGTTTATAATTATTTGGATTATCAAAGTAAGTTTAGAAAAAGTATTTCATCAATTGTTTTAGGACCTTGTCCTGCTTAACATATATCTCAAATATAGCTCAACTCCTTCCACTAATAACCATCACATATATCACCATTTGGGTCTAGACCATCATCATCTAAGACCACAATAATATAGGTCTCAACTGGTCTTCCCAATTTTGTTTTTGTCTTCTCCAATTTTTCACATAAAAGAACAAGTGAACCCAAAAATAAATCAGGGTTTCCTCTTCTGACCAAAACAGAGAAACAGGAACAACTTGAAACAATTAGAATATCGAAATGTGTGTGTGTATGTGTGTGTCCTACAGTTTTCAGATATTGACCCAAAGTTAGTACAGGACTGCAATCCCCCAAATAAAGAAAGCAACAATGTGACTAGGAGTGACCAACCATCTTTGTTTGCTTGGAACTTAGAGGGTTCCCAGAATATGAGACTTCCAGTGCTAAAACTGAAATAGTCCTGACTAAATCAGGAAAGTTGCTAATCCTAAAAGCCCTGTGATTTCACCAGCTGACTGGTATATAGGAAGTTTCCAGCTGTAGCACAGGAAAGAGGGGACACAAGTGTAGTACATCAGACTAGATAAGTTGAGGAGATAGAGATGGAAGTTTAGAGAGACAGGAGGCTAGCCTCTGAAGGGTGAGTAGCAAAAAGAAAGTTGTGCACAGGAAAGCTGCACTCTAGAGATACAGAGAAGGGTTTCCTCACATTATTGCCTGAATTATTATCTGCACACTCAGGGGAAGCAACTACCTAAAACGGGGGAAATAAATACCAGAAAGGGGTAGGTGGCAAAACCCTTAAGCTCACACAGGGCTGGGATTAATTTGTTATCCTAAAAGCAAGAATGAAAATATGTCATAATTCAGTGAACACTGGGTAGAATCCTCAGTGGGGCACTATCTCATTAATGGGGCAAATTAGCCATAGCTTAAGGAATGCTCTAGACCCACTCTAACAAAGCTTACAGGATGGGATCCAACTGTTTCCAAGTAACTTAACCACATGCCAGGAAAAAAAAGTAATCTAATATTAATTCAAAAATACAACACAATTCATAAATCCAGGAACAAATCAGAGAATACAAAAACACCCCAAAATGACAAAGTTGCTGGAACCAGCAGGCAAGTATGTAAAAATATCTTGTATAAATATTCTTTAAATGTTAAATAATGTAGGGGAAAAGATGAGCATGATAAAGGGAAATTTTAAAGATAAAAATACGCAAATGGAACTCCTAGAAAAGAAAAATATAGTATATGATGTAAAAAATCCATTAGATGGATTTATAGCAGATGAGACACTATAAAAGAAAATATCAGTGAATTTGAACATAGAGCAAAAAGAAATCTAAAATAAACAGAAAGACTGATGAAAATAAACAAGAAATCAGTGAGATATGGGACAATATTGTTTGTATAAAATACATGAAATTAAAGTTCCAGGAGGAGAAGAGGGGAGCAGAATATTTGAAATAATAATGGCCAAGAATTACAATATTTGATTTAAACTGCAAAAAATAAACCCAAAGATCCAAGAAGTTCAATGAATCTTCAGCAGAAAATAACATCTTTACAAAAAGTTTAAAAAATCATAATGAGGGGTGCCTGGGTGGCTCAGTGGGTTAAAGCATCTGCCTTAGCCTCAGGTCATGATCTCAGGGTCCTGGGATCGAGCCCTTTGTGAGGCTCTCTGCTCTGCAGGGAGCCTGCTTCCCCCTCTCTCTCTGCCTGCCTCTCTGCCTACTTGTGATCTCTCTTTCTCTCTCTGTCAAATAAATAAATAAAACCTTCAAAAAAAAATCATAATGAGCTTGGGGGGGAAACAGTGATAAAGACAAAATCTTGGAAGCAACTAGGGGGAAAAGACAAATTACATAAAAGAGAACAAAAGGATTAAGGCATACTTCTCATCAGAAACTGTCCAAGTCAAACGATACCAGAGAAACATCGAAAATACCAAAAGACAGAAACAAAACAAAACATCAATCAAGAGTTCTTTAAAAAGTGAAAATATCTTTCCAAATTTAAGCCAAATAAAAATTTCAGACAAACAAAAGGGGAGAGGATTCATTACTAGCAAATGTTCACTTCAACAAATATTAAAGAAAATTCTCTAGACAGATAAAAAATGACAACAGGCAGAAATTTGGGTTTACATAAAAGAATAAAGGGCACCAGAAATAGATAAAATTTGGGTCAGTATAGAACAGATTTTTTTTTTCTGTCATTTTCCAACTGCTTTAGAAGACAGGCAGCTCTTCAAAGAAAAGGAAAAAAAAAGGCAGTGAATTCTGAATTTTATGTTGTAAATAGAAGTGAAAAGTTTGGCAACAAAACAGAAAGGATCAAACAGGAATTGCACATATACAATGTTGTAAGGTTCCTATATTATGTGTGAAGTGTTGTAATGTTACTTAATGGTAAATTGTGAGAAGTTAAAAATATAAAATGTAAACCTCACAGCAATTGCTAAAAAAAAGTTAAAGTTATAGCTAATCAGCCAATAGTAAAAATGAAACAATAATAAAAATACTCACCTAATACAAAAAAAAATAATGGAGAGAATAAATAAGAAAAGATAAACAAATAGCAAATACCAATATGGAAGATTTAAAACCAATAATATCAATAACTACATTAATTGTAAAAGGTCTAGATACTTGAATTAAATGACTGATATTATTGGATTGGATAAAAAGGCAAAGCCGACTGTATGATGCCTGAAAGATACCACTTAACAAATAGATTTTAATAATTAAAAAAAAAGAATGGCAAAAAGATACACCATGCAAATTCTAATCAAAGAAATTCTGGAGTGACTGTATTAATATCTGACATTTTGTGGTTCCAATAATTATAGTTGGAAATTTCAA
Organism: Mellivora capensis; assembly: GCA_004024625.1. Lineage (NCBI taxonomy): Eukaryota > Metazoa > Chordata > Mammalia > Carnivora > Mustelidae > Mellivora > Mellivora capensis. The sequence continues at coordinate 31,656 of PISX010010592.1, forward strand.
CTCTTTACTCTCAGTAAGTGATAGCAAAAGTAGACAGTAAATCAGTGAAGATACAGAATACTTGGCCACTAGAACAACAGCTGACCTAATTAGCATTTACAGAGTACTCCATCCAACAACATCAGAATACGTGTTATTCTCAAGGGCATATAGAGCATTCAATAAAATAGACATTATTATGAGCCATAAAACAATTCTCAATAAATTTAAGGGGATTAACATTATACAAAGTATGTTCTCTGGCCATAAGAAAATCAAGCTAGAACTCAACACCAGAAATATATACCTGTAAAACTCTCCAAATATTTGGAAATTGACCCATGGATCAAGGAGAAAAATCACAAAAAAATACTAGAAAGTGTTTTGGTCTGAATGAAAATAAAAACAATATATCACATTTGTGGAGTGAAACTAATGGGGCCAGTGCTTAGGGAAAATATAGCATCAAATGTCTACATTAGAAAAGAAGAAAGATCAAATCAATGATCTTAGCTTCCACCTTAGGAAACGAGAAAAAGAAGAGGAAATTAAAACCAAGGCAAGCAGAAGAGAAAAAAAAATTAATGAAAATAAGCTACCCTAATTGAATACTTACTGTGACCCAGGCATTGTTTTAAGAGACTGATGCCCAGTATCTGCTTTAATCTGGTTACAACCCTATGAGCTAAATAATAATAAGATTATTATCCTATTTTTCAGATGAGGAAATTGAATCTTGATGAGGTTCATTAATACTTCCAAGTTCATGTAGTTAGTTAAGAACCAGAATTGGGATTTAAACTCAGACCTATATGCAACATTCTTCAGACTTAATTAAGCATATTTATGCTGTTAAACATATTTTATTATCTTTGTTTGATATTTCTCTATTGTATATAGAAATATATAACATATATAGTACATATATGATAGAGTATATATACATATATATGTACATGTCATATATGTATTACACAAATTACATATGTTGTATATATATACATATATATGTATACATACACACACATACACAAAATCTTTATTAACCTAAAATCAGAAATCCTCATTGTCCTAGCATGTTGGAGAACAGTTTAGAGATTAGCCATTGCTATTGTCATCTCTGAAAATTATTCTATCAATGAAATGATCCACCATGAAGGACATCTGTGGAAACACAGTCTGTGACTAGAGCCCATGAATAATTTCCACTTGTTCCTGCCAGTCTTTTAAGCTATGTGTCCTTGAGTCACAGAGACATGGGTGGGCAGCTGAGAGTATCACAGAATATTCCATTGCTACCATAACTCACTCAAGTGTTAATATCTGCTCACAAAAATACATCCAACCTCCCCCAAATATTATGCAATTGAACTTGCATTCTTTTTTTTTTTTTTTTGCATTCTTTACTTGAGGAGCCAAATACATCTCTCTCCAAGCACAAAGTAGTAAAGGGTGTGGGATGCCTGATTCTTATTCCAGGATAACTACACAATTACTCTGTCATCTTGGGCAGGTCACTTTGGGATCCTGTTTTCTCACTTTGGATCTCATTTTTTTACAGGTGTTAAATGGAAGGAAGGAAGCATCCCCAATGTCCTTCTCTCCTACACAGTTGACAACTTTGAATGCCTTATCAGTGTGACTCCTGGATCATCAATTCCCAATCTCCATGAAGGTAAAAGTCAGATGATAATATTCATCTTAACTCCTTACAATGACCTACAAAGCCCCACAACATAATTTTCCCCCACACCCCCTGCTCAAACTCCTGTTATTTTGCTGACCAGATCTACTACTCTTCCCCTCTGCATTAATTTGTTAGGGCACCGTAACAGAATACCACAGAATGGGTGTCTGAAACAACAGAAATTTATTTTCTCACAGTTCTGGAAGCTGGAAATCCAAGATCAAAGTTCCAATGGGTTTTGTTTCTTCTGAGGTGTTCCTTCTTGGCTGGTAGATGTCCACCTTTTTGCCGTATTCTTCATGTGATTTTTCTTCCAGTGTGGTGTATGTCCAAATTTTCTCTTTGTATGTCAAAGAAAATTTATATGTCAAATTTTCATCTCTGACTGTCAGGATGCCAGTCAGACAGGATTAGAGCCCATCCTCATGGCCTCATTTTATCCTAATCATCTCTTAAAAGGCCTGTCTCCAGATGCAGTGACATTCTGATGTGCTGAAAGTTAGGGTTGCAATATGTGAAATTTGAGGGGACACAATTCAGCGCACAACACCCTCACTCACTCTGCTCCTGCTAAACTGGCCTTTTGTATGTTCTTTAAACACTCTTGCCTTTGCACTGTTCCTTTTCTCTCAAATGATGCAAAATACCATGGTGTCCGCTGTAATCTTATAACTTTGAGGGTGCTCCCATAATTAGTGGGCATGTCAAACCTTGGCTAGAACACTATCTTTATAAGATTTTTTTTTTTTTAATTTTTATTTTTTTTATAAACAAATTTTTATCCCCAGGGGTACATGTCTGTGAATCGCCAGGTTTACACACTTCACAGCACTAACCATAGCACATACCCTCCCCAACCCAATGTCCATTACCCCACCCCCCTTTCCCGACCCCCTCCCCCCCGCAACCCTCAGTTTGTTTATCCTGAACTTTTTTGGTCTTCTTCCTTCCCATTCTTTTTCAGTTTGTTCCCTTTTGCCTCCTTAAGTTGTCACCCCAATGTCTTCACAGGAAATCCCTTTAGAGTTTGACTCCCCTTGTCTCATTCCACCTGTTCAGGATATGACTCTACTCTTCTGACATGGCCACCGTATTAAATCAGCTGATTCATCCATTCGGAAGAAGTTGAATTAGTGAATACCAGGTTATGTCCCCATCACTATTAGAATCTAGAGATACACAGGAAAACATTAAGATTAGGATTAATTAGGATTTATGAATATGGTAATGATGTACACGGGGCATTCTCAGAGCCCAAGGAAGTGACAATAAAATGAATAGACAACAAGAAGTCCTTTTAGAAAGAGATGCAATACTGTTGAAATTTGAAGACTAAACAATGGTTAGCCAGGCATAGAAGGGAGAAGAGAATTTCCCAGGCTATGACAGCATCATATGTGAAAGTCTAGAAGCATGAAACAGTATGATATGGACAAAGCAAAGGACATGCTTCAGGGTATGGCTAATGAGGCTTGATTGAGGATAGATATGAGGGCAGAAAACAAAATCATATCTGCTAAGATACTGTGACTTGGAAGCCCTGGGAAGCATTACCAAATTCTTTTTTTTTTTTTTTTTTAGATTTTATTTATTTACTTAACAGACAGAGATCACAAGTAGGCAGAGAAGCAGGCAGAGAGAGAGAGAGGAGGAAGAAGGCTCCCTGCCAAGCAGAGAGCCCATGTGGGGCTCGATCCCAGGACCCTGAGATCATGACCTGAGCTGAGGGCAGAGGCTTAACCCACTGAACCACCCAGGCGCCCCTACATTACCAAATTCTTAACAGGAGAATAATTTGGTCAAATCTCCAATTTAGAAAGTTAGTCTGCCATTACCAAAGAGGATGGTTTATATATAAGAGCTGGTTCTGGACAAAAGAGACCAGTTAGGAAACTATTGTTGTAATTCTGCTGTGAAAAATAAAGATCAGAATCAAGGCAGAGGCAACATGAATAGAATGGAATGTATGGCTCCCCAATAAATTAAGGAAATGGAATTTACAGGGTTGGTGTTGGGTGTACTGTGGGAGTTGAACTAGAAGAAAAATTTGAACTAACTCCCAAGTTGCTGGGTTTGGCAATGATAGAGATGATCATATTGTTCATTATGAAAGGGAAGAGAAATAAATTTGGTTGCAGACATGCTGAGTATCTGTGAGACATCCAAAAGAGATATCCAATAGGCAGTGATATTTATAATTTTTTTAACCATTGAGTGAGAGTACCAGAGAGTCTTGACTGATTGAAGCCTACCTAATTGCTTTATCCTCCTTGTAAGTGTTCTATTCTCCAAATCACGCCTTAGGATCTTCAGCAGAAGGAAGAATGCTAGAATTTGTTTGTTTGTTTGTTTGTTTGTTTTGAGACCAGGTGTAATTAACAAGGTACAGTACATTTACAACCCCTCGCCCTCAATGTGGCACCACCTAAGGTACAGATGTCCCTTGGGTCCCAAAAGTGTGACAAGGCACATACATTACAGTGACCATAGAGTAATCTCTTGATCTCCACTGAAAAACAATATATAATGATTAGTGCACAAGTATAGTGTTTCACAGATAACCAAATGTTCTCTTTTGACTGAAAAACTCTAGTGAAGTAGGCAAAAGAGGCAATATATTCTGGCTTCGTTTTACTGATGAGGAAGCTGACGGAGAGATCAAGTGACTTGTCCAAAGTCATACTTAATCTGCAGTGAGCAGATTAAGTCTTCTGGCTCTTCATCTTGCTCTTTCCAAGACACCATGCACGCTCCCCCAGAATAGCACGCTTACAAAGGACATATAACCTACTCCCCACAACAGCTTTGCAATAATAGCAATTTAATCTTCTAAGTAATCAATCCAGGCTTTTCCATTTACCAGTGAAATTGCAGGTGGAAACTATAGAACTTGAAACTCTACCTTTCCCATTTCTGTATTGATCCTCTCTGAAGGTGAGTGATATTAACGGGATACATGCCGTCATCTCATATTTCACAACCAAGCCCTTCAAAGCTGAGTGACCCATAATGCAGAAGGGGCCAATTTCCTTCCTTGGCTCTAAAGCATCATTAATCCAGACCTCTCTCTTCTGTCCAGTTGCTTAGTGATACCTGGCTTTCATTCTAATAATTATCATCATCATAACTTTATCACCTTATTCAGACTCCTCTAAATTGCAACGTGGCCTGGGATACCTGCTGAGATCATATTTTTATATGTAGTGATAGTGTCGTAAATTATCATCTGCAAAATCCTAACATCTCAGAAGTTGTAATTCCCTGTCAAGTTCACTATGATAGCATCATAAATTGCAACACTGTGTGTGGCTTTGCAACAAGTTAAATATAACACATATATACATGAATCCTGCATTAATTGTTGCCTTTTGATTCTGGTGGTTTCTCAGGAATGCAATTTGCAGGGTTTACATAAGTGTTTTTATTTAGTGTGATAAATTGAGACATGAATCTTCTGTAAAAGGGAGAAAGAAGAGTAATCAGATTCTCTGCAGAGATGGCAATGTATTGGAGACAGCCTGAAATGTTTTATCTTCATCAACTAAAAATTCCAGGCTGAAAAGAGTGAAATTACCTCCTCTCTCTAAATGCCTTTACCCTAGTGGCATTATATAATTATCCACAAAAGGGTGTGTCATATTACACAATCACTACCTTTCCCTTAGCTGGAGATTTCAACGATAAATAGATGAGAAATAATGTCACTTAGAAGGAACATCAAAAGTTCACCCAGACAAGATTTCTTGTATCAGTCTTTCTTGTAGTAAGTGAAGCAACATTTTAATTTAAAAAATACAAAACCTTAATTTGTTTTTCTCTCGACATAGGTTGGGAGATCTTTCGTTCATTCTCCAACCTGACCTAATTCCACTCTCTCCAAGCACAGTCATCTTTTCAATCCACTGGTTATCCCAAGTTTGTTCATGTCCTAGGGCCTTTGCATATCCATCCAGATCCTTCTTCCTGCCCACCCTCCACAACCACCATAGTCACTTCCCATCGTTTTTACCATGTTTTTCTCTATCACTTCATCCTGTTCATTTTCTTTATAATGCTTATCAAAATTTGAAAAAAAAAATAAGTGTTGCTTCTTATCTGTCCTTCCCACCTCCATCAGCACTGCTAACATGTCTGAGTTGGATGTCATATATGACCAGTGGCTAGTCCATCATTAGCGCTCAATATATATTTGTTGAATGAATGAATGAATGAATGAATGAATGAAATTTCTACCCAAGTTTTTAGTTGTTGCCTTATATGCTTAAAAATTACTATTATGGCCTTATATTCTAAACACAAATATACTTCTATAGGTAGGGGAAACTTCACCCACAGACACAAGTCACTAAAATTTTAAGTAGGGGAGTGATTACTGAGCTTTTGTGAAACATAGAATCTATTCTGCTAATGTTCACTTCCTAGTCAGCTTCAAATAGGTATAGAAATGGAAGATGAAGCTTGAAACTGTCAATGTAATCTGATTAACCAATATAATATGGAACTTTTTTGACCAAAAACATCCTGTCCACTTTGTAGAATGGATGCAGAACCTATATCACTTCTTTACTTCCCTCCAATTACGTGTTCCTTAAGAAATTCCACAAACAACAATTTAAACCCAAAGGAAATAATTCCTTTATTTAACTTAAGTAACATCCAGTGTAATACTATTTCTTTTGTTTGGTGTTCATTTATGATGGAGAATAGCCCAACTTTTTCTTAAAAAAAACTTCCTGAATTTTGCCAACAATTATTAAAGTGTTAAACCATTTCTGAGCTATCAGTAACTTGATTTCTTAATCCCATCTTTTTAAAAAAATCCCTCCAATAAACATAGCCATGTTTTTTGTTTGTTTGTTTTTTAAACATTTTATTTATTTATTTGACAGAGAGAGAGAGATCACAAATGGCAGAGAGGCAGGCAGAGAGAGAGGGGGAAGCCGGCTCCCCGCTGAGCAGAGAGCCCAATGTGGGGCCCGATCCCAGGACCCTGAGATCATGACCCAAGCCGAAGGCAGAGGCCTAACTTACTGAGCCACCCAGGCACCCGAAACATAGCTATGTTTTACAATATATAAAACACACTAAAAACATGTTGATGCAGACCGAGATTTATTGGTAGACTGAGCAGGGAAAGTGTGGTAGTACAGAGAGCACTTACTTGCCCAAAACAACCTCACCAGTCCTGACTGCATGCAGGTGCATGAGTGAGGACCCGTCCCTCCTTCAACTGTGTGCACCTGAATTGCTATCTGAGATGGTTCCATGTTTCAAGACATTGAAAGAAAACATAGTCATTATATCAGACCATGGATGGGCACAGTTTTCCTGTAAAAGGCCAGAGAGTGACTATTTCAGAATTTGTGAGTCACACAATTTCTGTCACAACTACATGGACAATACAGAAATGTACACGGATAGGTGTGTTATAATAAAACTTTATTTATAAGATTAGGCTGCAGGCCAGATATTGTGGCTGTAGTTTGCCAACCGCCATATTAAAGGATTCTATGTAGCTGGTTTTGTGAGTCAGCCATTGGGTAAATTCAGACTCAGCAAACATCTATTAAACACCTATTAAATGCACAGGTTTTCAGATAGTGTCATAATTAAGCTTCACAACAGATCTGTAATTGATTGGTGTGAAAACTGAAACTGCTTGACTACTAAGTTGCATAGCCAGAGATGAATCCATTCTCCTCCTCCCAGGCTGGAGACCCTGGATTCAAACAATCTGGGTTTGCATCTTGCCTGAGCTCTTTTCCAACTGTGTCCTCTATGCAAAGTTACTCAACTTTCGTTGAGTCTCAGGGTTTTCTCCACCTCATACAGTGGTTACGAGAACTAAGAAATAAAACACAAATAGTGCTTAGAACAGTATCCTGTGCTCAACGCCCGTGGCCAGCTTCAAACACAATTCTGTAGACGCTTAAGGTTCCAGAGAATTCTTTTAACAGTTCCACAGGTATTTGATCCAAACAATGCTGTTGAAACATTTTGCTATTTAAAACACATTAAAAAACAAAACTTATACTCCTGCAGTATGTACCAAATTTAACCTTTTTTCTTCCTCTGTGTATTAACATTTCCTGTCTGTTAACTTTTTTTGTGCTCAGACATTGAAGCAAAGCTTTTCCTGTTCTGTTTATTTAAAGATTTTGCAGAGAATTCAAGGTAAACTGATAAAGCTAATTATTGCCATTTTTAGCTACTTATCTATGTGAATGACAATTGCCTTGACACTGCAACAAAAGTAAAAAAATATAAAACTGGAGGTTGAAGTGGATATGATTCCATTTCTAATTTCATGTTAATCGAAACAATTTCATTATTCCCATCAATTGATTTCATAACAAGTGAATATTAAAAATTATTTTTAAAAATCTTTATGCTAAAAATGATTCCCTGTCTTCTCTGTCTCATACATTGAAGATTTATGCAAATTTTCATTTAGAGCTAAAAAAGACATTCCCCAGCAAAAACATTTAACTAACACTTCACTAGACCAGAGTTGTTTCTTTAGAGCAAGGTTTTTTGTTTTTTTTTTTTTTAGATCAAGGCTTAAAATTCCTAGCATGAGAATGATTCTTACATATCTTTTTAAAAAATTACTCCCTGATAACCAGAACAGGGCAAGTGGCCTTCTTCACTCTCTTCCAGGGCCCACCATCATCATAGCTCTGAGTTTGCCAGGAAACTAGTATTAGTTCAGTTTCAAAAATGAAGAAACCAAATGAGATTTTTGAAAGTATAAATGATTTCCCAAGATCATACTACTAAGCAAGTGTCAGAGTCAAGACTCCAGTCAGGAGACATATGAGTACTGGTCCAGAGTTTTTCCCACCAGTTTTGATACTGAAAAGATCGCTGGCACTTAGGAGTGGGGTTTTGGGAGTTCAGAGGTCAACCTTTAGCCATTGCCCAGGCTGATGGACACGCAGGCTGACCAAGCATATCTCACTCCTTGGTTGTTTTCCTACAGGAAGACCAGGCTCTCTAAGGATAAAAGAATAGCCCAAGGACTTGTGGAGTGTTTTCTTTGTCTGGCCCTCTGTCTCACTTTCTGCAAGAGTCATTTGACATCCCACTTTGCTAAAAGATCCACATACGGGCCTCAACCTCAGTCCTGATCACAGTCTACTAGACTTTACGACCCACAACGGAGAGATGGTATTGGGTGTTTCTATCTACAGCACATAGAGGCATCCAATCCATCTCTGTGAATAAATGTAGGACAGAGTCAAGCATCATGCCATGTTCTTCTTTAGACCTCTTTTCTTTTTGCTACCACCCTTTGGGGGCCGTTTATGCAGGAATGTTGCAGTAAGCTTCCAAGTGATTTTTGAAATTCTGATCCTATGTCCCTCACATTTTTTTTCTGCATTATCACCACCAGCATCTCTTCTCCAAGCTTTCCAGCAAGGTTTCTCTAGTGCCTCTTAGAACAACACAAGTTTCTCTTCCCGGGATCCAAGTTTCTCCCCAGTATGCCTTACTAGTATCTGTCAGGCGTCCTCTCTGCTCCGATCTTGTCATCTGCCAACCCCCTTCCTTCATGTACTGAGCAGGCTTGCTGCTGCCTTGTGGCTTTGTCATGCTTGTCTCTCTGCCAGGTTTCTTTTCTCTCCACAAATCCAATCCTAACCTATGATTTCAGACCCAATCCAAACTTCATTTTCCATAAACTCTTCCCTGGTTATTTTAGCCCTTTATAATTTTCATAACACAAATTTTATACTTGATGAAACTTACGTTAGCTTATGGGTTAGTCCAATCTCTATAGACACTGTAAGCAACTTTATAAGTTATACCCACGTTTTCCTACCTCCCCCACTGTAGATACCCACTAAATTAAATGCTTAATAAAATAATTCAGAGATTTAACTAAATCGGCATCATTCCAAAGCACAGATACAAAAAAACCAAATACTTCTGAGACATGTCCCATAAATGGTCCATGCTTATCTCAAGATAATTTCCCACTGTATTTTCAATAAAAGGGAAACCTAGGTTGTAATTTTATAGGTTGTTTTTCCTCCTTGGGCGTTGCCATTGTTATTGATGTTTATTAAATAAAATCTGCCACGGAAGCATATATAAATGCCTAAGAATGAAACATAACCAATATCTAACAACTGACTGCCTTCTAATTGGCTAAACAAAATGAGTGACACACTAACTAGTCAAACTTCTTTCACCTGGGAAGATCTCTATTGATTTCCTTTCATGTTATCTAGAAGATTCGGAAAAGTCTAATGGCATTTCAAAAGATTTCAATGAGTGGGACATGACACTGCCTTTCACATCTACCGACTAGAAGGGAAAACTAAATACAAAAGATTCTTTTGAGTGAGTTTCTCTCTGATCCTTCAACCTGTGTGCATTTTTTGCAATAAAATATGAATGAAAGGCAAATTTTATTTGTATTTAAGAAATGAAGAGAGAAGTTGTAGGTTATTATCAGGGGACATTTTACACCTGTTGCAGAAGACGAAAATGCATTTTTTTGTCTTGGAGCCAATCTGTAAGTCGCGTTCCTTTAACACAGATGGAGGCCAGCCTCCTTGTGGCTGCAGCCCCAGGTGGAGGAGGAAAGTGGAAGGAGGAGCCCACCAGTGCCATGATGTTTTATCCATTCTGATAGGTCAATATTCTTTTTTTACCTGACTTTGATGTCTGGCTGATTGGAGAACTAGCAATGGGTTGACTGAGCAGAAGCAAACTGTTGTATTATGTTCTCTGAACCCAGAGGTAATCAAAGATCAGTATTTCATCTCTCAGCTGACCTAACTTTTGAGAGAAAAGTGAACCAGGGATGTGAGATAACTGGATAATTTGAGCATATTTTTTAAAAAATCAACATGCCTCTTGAAATTGGTCAGACTTAGCTAATATTTTTTGTTCTCTTCATTGGTAACTTGGATTTTTTTTTCTTTATTCTAGACTCTTTGGTTGCTGTGGGATTTAATTTATTGGATAAGAGTAAGTGACTTAAATATTAATCATATTTGCAAAAAGCACAGAAAGATGTTAAGGCGGTACACAACCTAGAATTACACCCCAGGGTAGAAATTGACTAGGCTAATTAGAACAGACTTCAAGGAAAATTTAGATATTTCCTTGAATTCCCAACTGGAAATTGATACTCTTTGCGTTGTTGTTCATTAGTCATTTAAGCCTTAGTCATGTCGACTCTATTAAGACTACCCCATTCTTGGGGCATGGAAGAAAATGATGAGTGCACACACTTGATAGGAAAAAGAGTGCTGGACTGGATGGAAGCTGAAAGATCTGGGCTCCAGTGCCAGTGCCTCCCTGTGTAGCCTTGGACAAGCATCTTCACCTCTCTGGTCTCCCGTCTAAGGTACACAGAAGAGTTTGAACCGGGGCAGACTTCCAAATGGTGCTTAGTTAGAAGGGGTGGTGGGTGAAAGCAAAGCTTGCCTCAGAATGCCCACACTCTCCTTTTCTATTCTCTGGGATGTTCCCCACCCCGCCATTCCCCCAGATCTGCACATGGGTCATTTCTTCCCATCACTTAATTCTCTGCTATAATGTATTCCCTTAAAAGTCCCTTCCAGACAGTTCTCTCTGATGCCTCCTTTCTCAGTTTTTCCCTATCCCTTACCCTGCTTTATTTTTCTTCTTGGGGTATTTCACAACTTACAAATACATACATTTTTATGCATTTCCCTTTTTGTTAACTGCCTCCTTTCCTAGAATATAAGCATTCTGAGAACATGGATCTTATCCGTTTTATGTATGCATAAAACTGTATGTGGTATGTAGTAAGGGCTTAAGAAATGAATGAATGAATTAAAGGGATTAATGGGTGAATGGGTCCCCACCTGGCACAGGTGGCAGTATGCTGGAAGGGGGTGGCAGCTGGCACACCCCAAACAGGCCCAGCCAGTTTGCCACAGTCCCCACCACTCCTACTGTGTTCCCAGTGCCGAGTCCACTTGTTATCAGAGCTGCATTTCTTAGATCCCACTTTTTCCATTGATGTTCCTGCTTGTTCTATGTAGGTATTTCCATTTATGGTATGATACTCCTGGGCTAAGATGTGTTCGGACCAAAAAACGAAAAAAGTCCGCTGCTAAAAATAATTTGAAAACTCCCAGACAAGAGGACCTTTCAAATCCCTTCTAGTACTAACAGCCAGTGAATTCATGCTTCACGGCCATTCAGATCTGTAAGTATGAAACGCAAGACGTGTGTATTCAACTTCCCTTCATCGCCTCCTTTAAATGCTTTTTTTTTTCCTTTTTGATTCAATCCCCGCAGGAGCACACCACGTGAGCCCATTAGGAGAACGGCTCCTTCCCACCTGCCACCTCGCGCCAGCCAGCAATCTCAGCGTCCCCACTCCACGCTTGCTCATGTAGAGCTATCCAATCCTGAGTGGCAGGACTTGCAAAGACAGCTGTTGGGCTCCCCACACATTTGGAGGAGGGGAAAATATGAGGTAGGTTGCTATATTCTTCTCCTCCTTTTTACGGAAAGAAACAGCTGCGATCTTCTTGTGTAAGAAGGAGTAAACAAAAGCTGGCAAGCCTCAGCCCCATGGAGCAGACGGCAGCGTTCAAATGGATTTTTCCCCACCCCTGGACGCCATCCCACTACCCACGGCTCCATCCCCCACAGCCCGGAGGGGAAGCAAGGCCTTTGCGTGCCCTGTGCACTAGACCAAACCCGTGCGATTCGACCCGAAGGAAACGAGTGTGATGCACGTCCTCTGCCTCGTTCAGCAGTCCCTTACTGGCTATCACGAGTGGCATTGTCAAGTCGCAGCGAGGGCTGCGTGCACCGGCCAAAATGCAATTCCTCTCGGAGAGGCAGCGTCCTTAGGTTCAAGGGCAGGCAGGCAGGCATCTCTGTGCACGTGCGCAGACTGGCTAACGAAGAAGTAGATCTCCCTGTATTAAGAAAGTCAAGGTATGTTTAGAGGTACTCTCTGATCCAACGGTGGCTGGCTCATTCCTATTGTTTCCCCTTCACTTTTGTTTGCTGATACAGAAAACAGTGTATTCATTTATTCCTTTTCCCGCCCCCATCCCTCTTAACTGCCAGGGCCATCTGTCCCTCTGAAACTGTCTTTGGTTGCACAGTTTTGAATCCAGGGGACAATCCACGTGAAGAAGTGATTGTCCCTTCATGTTTTCTCGGAAGGGATTAAAATTTTTAAAAAACACCCGTTGTTTGTGTTCTTTGCGTGTTCTTCAGTTGAAATACCGCACTCATTGAACTGCCAGGAATAAAGCCTGGGATCGGACACTGGGCTGGTGTGACGTCAATTTGTTAAGCAAGGGCACTGTTCCCTAAATATGCTGGAATTGAGTGCATTCTTTATTAAGAAAAGGGGGGGTGGCACTTTGGATGTTTGACATAGTTATTTTTCAACCTCTTCTGCTCCATTTAAAACTAAGATTCTTTGTCGTCATTGGTGTCTGTCATTTAAGACAATGTGGTTGGCAAGTCAATGCACTGAAGAATGAAAAAAAAAATCTTTTGTGCCCTGACCTTAATGAATTCAATAACTCAAGATAGCCACACACCTATGAGTCTGAATCAAAGATATTCACAGATCCGGTAAGAGATAAAGAAGGAATTTGTCTACAGGATTCTTTTATCCTGGAGGTGCTTCATGTCACCCAGTTGTGTTGTTATTTTTTACAAAGCTATTGCTCCGCTAAGAAGTATTGATTTAGTCTGGTTAAACATGTCAAGTGAGAGGAGATGATCAATGAATCACTGCTTCAAAACATTTAGTCCAGCCATGGAATCTGCTGATTTTTGTAATCTCGAAGAGGCCGATGCAGGAGCTGGGGGGGAGAAGTGAAAATTCCAAATGTTTCCTTCTTTTTTTTCCATCTCCATAAATGAAAAACACAAGTTCAAGAATACTGTTTCCTAGGTCTCTTCCTCTGCCTGTCTATGTTATCATCACTTTTTGTTGCTGCTGTTGTATGCTACCTAAAGGAGCATGAGATGACCTTCATCAAATATCTGGGTTTTAAATTTAATTCGTATCTTCTAAGCAAATTGGATTAGGCCAGTAATGACTCACTGCCCTGTGGTCTGGGGAAACGTTATCAGCAAAGGCATCCACCTCAGCAGAGAACAAACTCAGACAATCTCCTGTGGGCCCATCTTTTCCCCCATCTCCTGGATTCTGGTAGCCTGTCCTGAGCCAAAGATCTCTTCAGGGGCACCTGGGTGGCTCAGTCAGTTAAGCGTCCGCCTTCGGCTCAGGTCATGACCTCAGGACCTTAGGACGGGAGCCCTGAATCAGGGCTCACTACTCAGCAGGGAGTCTGGTTCTCCCTCTCCCTGCCACTCCCCCCAGCGTGTGATCTCTAATTCTCATTCTCTCTCTCTCTCTCCGTCAAATAAATAAATAAAATCTTTTAAAAAATAAAATAAAATAAAATCACTCACTGCCAGACTACTTTGTGACATTTAGGAAATGGCTGAAGTCCTTACAAATCCCAGATAGATCTGGAGGAAAACCACTTTGAATCAATGATTTCCACGATCTCTAAAATTCAATCAACAGTATTTCTTAAAATTAATGAAAGTCAGCATATAACAGATTCAGCAGGGGATCAGCTCAAGGGGAATTTATGGATAAGTTTCCAGAGGTACTGACTACAAGACTGCTTCACTCAAGGGGATCCCCCAGTTGGTTTCCGCTGCAAAATTTCTCTGAGGCGGGGGTGTCTGCAAAGACATTGCTTCTAACTATCTTCTAATCAGAAGAAGAGCCAGCCAGCAATTTGACAAGTGTACCCTCGGTGCCAGAAACCATGCGTCTCTGTGATTTATCTAAAACTCACAAGTATGCCGGGTAGGAAATCAACACATTGCATTTTTCAGACCAGGAATCTGAGCCCTAAGAATGGAAGGTAGCATGGCCCTAGGCCACACTAGCCCTAGGTACTGTCTTTTCAGAAAAAAGCATAGATGATCCAAAAGAACCACCTTTCCAAAGAAGCCCTATAGACTCAGAATGCCAATTTCTTCCACAGTGGAATGCATTCCTGATAATGAAGGAATTTGGAGAGCTTGGTTAATTCCTTGCTACATCCTAGGATACTATTTACATATTCTTAAGAGGGTCATTCTTTTTGTATACTGAATACTTATATGAAAAGATCATCACCTTATTCCATGTGCTAATTTGTAGGGAGAAGTTTATGTATTGGGGGAATTTAATTCATTCTGCATTTTATCCAGGAAATGAGAGCCAGATGTTTTTTGGACATTTGTTATTTGCTTTAAGTAAAAGCTAAGGTTAAGATAAGAGATATGTTGATTGGCCATTGCATCTTCCTCTGAAGAAAGTGAAAATTTTCATATCCTACCTCTTACTGTACCTTAAAGCTTTGGGACAGACTCTAATAAAAAAGAAAACATTTAAAAATGCCTTGTATTTGTAGATGGCAGGGGTTGGGAAGGTGCACTCAACTAGATTAACAGAGCTCTCAATTAATCTAAATTCAAAGCAAAGGGCCTGCGGAGTGTCAGGGACCTCGAGCAAAAGCACTTTGGAGGAGAGTTCACTGCCAAGTTCACAGAGAGGTCATGGTCCTCCTGCACTCTGGAGGCCAGGCCGGATCCTCGGATTTCATTTCAGGCAGCGACACTCCAACGTAAGAGGAGCTCACTGAGCCCGGTCCACGTGTGTCTGCTGGCTCGCCCGCCTGTCTGGCATCTCTGCCTCTCCTCTTCCGCACTCCCCAGCACGACCTTCCAAACGGAATGAGCTGTCCTTCCAAATATCACCCTAACACATGCAACAGCTGGGGGCAAGAGCGAGATAGACTGAGCTCATGCAAAGGGAATTAGCATTGGGTTTTCTTTCTTTTCTTCTTCTCCTTCTCCTTCTTCTTCTCCTTCTCCTTCTCCTTCTTCTTCTTCTTCTTCTTCTTCTTCTTCTTCTTCTTCTTCTTCTCCTTCTCACCAAAAGATGTGTGGAAAATTCATCTTAAAAACTTTTTTAAAAATTTCATTCATAAGGGTTGTTGAACTTCTCGGAGAGTTTTAGTTTAGCAGATTTTTTTGGAAAGGATGCATAGCTAATTATTTCTCCTTCTCCCTGTCCCTGAGCTTGGGGAGGATTAGAGCATCTAGCAAGAAAAGAAGGCTCACACCTAGCTACCCTCTTTTTCCTCAGCGAGTCTAAGGAGCTGCACCACCATGCTCCGTAAATTTTGCTGGAAGAACAGACAGCTGCCATATTTGCAAGAGAACTGGCCCACGTTTTGAAGACACAGGTTTTCTCCCTTTATTTGTCCTTGAAACTGGCTTCACTCTGATCTAGGAATCAAAGAAGTGATCCGGTGTACATTTAGGGAAGCACCTCAAAATCTGTTTGGCTCTGTACAAATGAGGGATATTCCCCGCCTTCTTCACATAGTTTGATTATGACTTAGGGGACTTGGAATGAACTCAGATAAATGACCGAGACATGGTGACTTCATGCAGAACAATTTATACCACACTAATATCATTTTCTCCCCCCACCCCATTTTTTATTTGTTTGTTGGTTTGTTTTGGGGGGGCGTTTTGGTGGTTCAGTCAGGGGAGTCCCAAATGCATAGCGTATCATGTTGTCAACAAGGTACATGACAAATACTGATCCTGACAGATAGTTGTTTCATGAATTAAGATCAGCTTGGGGAGAGGTGGCTAATATGTGCCGTTGAGGTGGTCCTCTGTCCTGCACGGAGTGGGGACCACAAAACTAGGAAGGACAGGTCACACATTGGATGACAGGATCAGGATTCAGTAATTTCTTAGGAGCCTGGCATGTGGGCCAAACCCAATATGTTAACATTTGGCAATACATGTAATTATGAAATTCTGCATTTAAATAAAAAAAAATCACCTGGGGTAGGGTTTGGCACGTTAAATACTGGTTAAAAATATTTTGTAGGTGTGCCTTAGTGGCACAGTCAGTGAAGCACCCAACTCTTGGTTTCTGCTCAGGTTGGGATCTCAGGGTGCTGGGATCAAGTCCCCCGTTGGTCTCCAGGCTCAGCACAGAGTCAGCTTGAGATTCTCTCTCCCTTCCCCTCTGCTCCCCTCCCTCATTCTCTCTCTCTCTCTCTCTGTAATAAATAAGTACATCTTTAATCTTTACCTAGATCAACTGAAAACTATAGGCAAACAGATTTTAACCCCCAATAAACTTTCTAACCATGAAAGTTTCATTACAAACAGGGGAAGAGAAAGCTCTGAAATGGACTGAGCTCATTAATTCACTAGAAATATTCAAGCAGATCTGCTCAGCCATCTACTAGGATTGTTCCTAGTGAAATTCTGCCTTTGGGGATGTTTGCCCTACTAGAGGGATTCTTGATCCATGGGTGAACTTCATGAAGTCTTTGAATGCCTGGAAAGTATATGCAAAAAAATATGTGTGTGTATACACACACACACACACACACACATACATATATATCCCCCCCCCATCCCCGTCCCGGGGAAATGGTACATATATTTCTTTAGATCCTCAAAGCAATTTTATAAAACCTGTGAACCAGTAAACAGAATCCCTTCCAATTATGCAATTTTGTAATTCTCGTTTGTAAAACTAGTCCTCACCTTCACAGAGGTGCACCCAACAGAATTTGTGATCAATTTAATGTTAGGGACAAAAGAGAATGAACAATTGAGGAAAAGTCCAGTGTTTTGATCCTAGTAACTGAGAAGCTATTGATACCACTGAGAGATAAAGAAAATGGAGGAGAAGCAAGAAGTCCATTATCAGTGGAAGATAATTAAGTAGAAATAAATGGACAAACTAAAGCTTGTCTAAGATTCCGGGACTGAGTGTTCTGAGTGTGTAATCCAAATATTCTTTTACATCATGGCAGAAAAAATGCTGAAATCTTGAGATGTATAAATAGAGAAAAAGCCACTTGAAATTTAGAACCATGAAATGTTGTAACTCTAACTGGCCTACAGATCACTTACCTCAACCCCCTAATGTTACAATTGAAGAAACCACATCTCAGAAAAGCTAAGAGGCATTGCCCTCTACCCTGGTACTCTGGTTGCCAACCCAAGTCTCTGTCTACAAATCTAAGGGAAAAAAGTCCAGATTTCTAAAACATTCACATTTGGGAGAGAGATACCACTTAAATTTTCCACGGTGGGGGCAACAGTCTTAAGTATATATAATACACAAAGACCCACTTTGTTATGGTATAAGGCAAGACCATAACCCTGCCCCTTAAGAGTTTTAAGTATGAATTCCACTCTTCAGCCTGTTCTGGGTTGTTTTCACAGTATTTTTAACCTTGGTCTTCATAGTCTGATTTACCTCAGGAAAATTACACAGATTCTTAAACTATAAGGAACAAAGAAGCCCATGACTGTGTTATTTAGAATTGGCGAATTAGCTCCACAAATCTTTGGGTTTCCTTTTACACGTTGTCTTGCCAAGTTCTAAGATCAGAGTGAGACTAGCCCTATGAGTGCTCATGCGTCCGATGATCTTTCATACCATCTCTGTCGCTCAGATGGAAAGATTCTTTCTAAGCCACATGAGGTTTTCCCAGGTCCGGTTCTGAGTCAGCAGGTCTTTAGTAGATGTATAAACTTTTCCATGGCTTCTTTTCCCCCCACCCTCTGACAAGGTCAAGGTAGGGTTGAAACAAGAAAAATTTGGAACTATTCCCATTTGAGACTTATTTCCTGAGAAAACAAACTGTTTTTCATAATCTGAAAGTTTATGGAATTTTGACATGCAAGTTATATGCATATGTGTGTGTGTGTGTGTGTGTGTGTGTGTATGTGTGTGTGTGTGTGTATGTTGGTTTTTTGAGGAACTCACATTAAATAAAATTTTGCTTGGGGAGTTGCTGGAATGACTCGGGTGTCAGCTGCCATAACTTTAACTTTAAATATTAAACCCAAACACAGCTTCCATGTTCCAATTCATACTGAAGCTTTATAATATATGGCCTTGGAGGAGAGGGATAATGATCTCTTGGGAGAGGCAAGATCCAATTAAAATTCAGTTTGCTGTCTTTAGGAAAGACATAAGCGGTTATATATCCTTTGAGAGGGTCTTAGGAAATACACACCTGAGCTTTAAATGGCTACTCACTTGACTGCGAAGTTGAATTTCAATTCATCTGGGAGTCAGAGCCCAAGAAAGAATTCAAATAACAACACTCTGATATTTCCTGGTGTGTTACCAGGGAGAAAAGAGCTCCTGGAAAATTAATGCCTTACACATTTGTAGATATTACCAACCACTTATAAAAACAAGACCACTGTTATGCGTAAAAGTCATTCCTTTTAGGGGAAACCGAAGAGTGAATTGAAATGTGGCTGACATTTCTACCACGAGATAAAAATGTGTGTGTTTTAAAGATCATGTTTAAGTTCTCTTAGCTAAACAAAGAAAAAGAAAAAAAAAGTCTATAACCCAGTATTCATAAGCGATTCCAGACACTTCACCCATAAGATAATTCATAGGAAGACATTACACTTCTATACACAAAAGCTATTAACAGGTTTTTCTAATTCTCTTTTAGTTCAGTAAGGGGATTATTGGCTATATTTCACAATCCCATATATTAAAAAAAAAGACAAAATACACAATAGATTGAACAGAAAACATACAAATGATTTCTATTTCATTCATTATTGACTACTAAGATGAAAGACTCCAACAATGTACACAAGTTTCCCTGCCCCCTCTTTGTTTGCTTCCTTCTTTTTTTACAAGGGTCTCATGTATTTTTTAAAATACAAAAAAGTAAAGCCCTGATATTGCCTCAGAGCTACCCCATCTCACTGCCCCACTTCAAATTCTGATTGACTATGACTGTTTCTATTGGAGACCAGAGACTGATGAAATAAGACCAATGGATTTATCATATATCCACATTAAATAATAAGTGACATTGTACCAGGGGTGTTTTAGTTATAAGCCACTTATTTCTTCAATGAATTTGCTGAACAGCGGTCTTAGTTAGAGCAATGCAAGTTGATGTAATAAATAAGCCCCTAAATGTCAGTGGTCAAATTTTAATATCATCAAGGTTTCATTTTCATTGACAGAAACAATGCAGTGGGAGTGATTCCTGTGATTTAGGGAGTCAGAATCCCTCATCTTGTGCCCCCACCATTTTCTGGAGCCTCAGAGCCCTCTGCATTTACAAGAGAAGGAAAAAGAAGCTTGAGAGACTCCCCCTTTTTAGCCCCTTTTTGCTCACATGCTATTGGAATGAGAAAATCACATCGCCACACCTAGATGCAAGATGATTGAGAAATGAATCTCACAACAGGGCAGCTGCCTTCCACTGACAACTTCACACTCCGGAAGAGATTAGCCACAACACCTCAGATGAAATCCTGGGCTGGTCACTGTGGAGTGTTTTAAACTAAACTGAGCTGGCATCTTGTCTTTCCGTAGCCTGCATTGAGCAAATTTTCCAAGTGTCCTACTTTCTGGTCAGTAATAAGAGTTAACATATAGTAAGAGTTTGATGTATATCAAGCTCATTATGGATTCAGAGGGTATGTAGGTCATACTACAGGACTCAAACCCTGCTGTGTAAATGTCCCTACCCGCGTTCCTACCTTCTACATTCTTCTAATCAAGGACTGCCATAAGGCAGAGCCCACACCAGACAATGAAATTATGTGTGTTGTAATAAACAGAACCCCAGTGTAAACTGCTGGGGTAACTACAGGTCATAAATGAGGGCCAAGTTCCAACTCATAAGAAGCTGTATTCCAAAACACAATCATCTCTAAGAGAAAGATTTTGTAAAATATAGTGTCAATACTAAAATATTGATTAATCATTTAAAAAGAAAAGCTGACTCCATTGAAAAGGACATGCTGATTTATGTGAGTAGGTAGGTGTATAAGCATTAGTGTGGGAAAAAACTTATGTAAGAAAGTACTCGCAAGAGAGAGCAAGATGCCCACGCAGGGCACCCCCCACTTTACCCAGGATGTTCTACCGTATCCTCTCTGTGTGTCTACCTCTAACTTGCAAACTATCTGGATTCACATGTCCCATTGCCAGTATGACAGCTTTTCCTCCCCCAAAAATGAAGAAAAGATTTCTCTGATTCTTGTTTCTTATTGTAATTCTCCCATGTTTTATAGGCAGGCTTTTAAGAAAAGGAATTCCAGGTATAGAACAGTCCTTGACTTGGAGCAGAAAAGGAGTGTCTTCTAGCCAAGGATATAGTTCATATGCATAAATAACTTGTATACGAGGTAAAACTGAGGATAAATCACCTCTAAAATGTGTGGATGACATTCTATCATGGGAGAGAGATTACGTGCAGTTTTGTAAAGGAAGTGAACTTTCAGCTAAGGCTTTTAGCAACATGTAAAATTAATTGAATTGACCAAGTGTAGAGAAAATAGGAAATTGCCTTTTGGAAGCATATGATCTACTCAGTTAGTCAACCAACAAATACGTTGAGTGCAAGGTAGGGTATAAAGTACGGAGGGAAGAGGGGGCCATGAAATATGCAAGATGGCTTCTACCCTCACTGAGGTCAGCAGCTAAGATCAAGGATGGAAGAGAAAGGACAACTGGCATGGATGGAGCCCCCATGTGTGCCTGGCAACGTGCTAAGTGCATCAGCTGGATTATCTCATCTGGTGTTAATGGACGTGGAGCACTTAGCCAGGTGCCTGGCACAGAAAGAGTGTGCAGTAGTGGCATCTGTGCTTTAAATGCCAATTTTATGTGTGAGTTATTATTATCTCTGCTTTCAAAATACGGAAAGTAAGGCACCGAGAGCTTAGCAGACCTAAGCAAAGCCCCTTAGCTGGAGAAATTAGATGAAAAGTTCAGTAACAAAGAGAGTATCCCCGGAAAAAGATGGCCTGAGCACCCACCCTGCCACTCCTTCTCCTACTCCCCCCTTTCTAATTCTAATCAACTTCCACCTTAAACAGCATCTTTGGGGTAGGGTGTTAGATAGGGCATGGAGGATGCATGCCAGACCTCCCATTTCTGGGGGTCCAGCTGGAGCAAGTTGGTAATGAGATGATTTCCATACACCAATAATGATGAACTAGGGGAAAGAGAGCACGAAGCTTCCTGTAGAGAGTGCAGCCTGGGAGGGAAGGGTCTATGAAGTTTTAAAGTGTAGTGCACCAGCTTGGGGGATGATCCTGGGGCCACCTGCTGGTCTCCTTGGCTTTGGAGGAATTTGATGGAGCCAGGCAGATGGGCTCTGCCTTTGAGGCTAGCCAGCCACCTTGCCAATTTGTGGGGAAATGGATTCCTCTTACAAATTTTCCAGTTAGGGATTGCTCTATCTCTTTCCATTCCTGCAACTCAGGGTTCCTCAATGCTAACCCAGACAACTAGAACCAGGGGTCAACAGTAAAAATAATGAACACCCCAAGGAGATCCAGGAGTCAGATTAAGGAATAACAATCTGCACACCAAGAATATTCTTCTGCTAAAATAGAATGGCCAGAGGAGACAAAGAACAACTTCAACAGAGTAGAAAACTCAATTACAGGGGCACCTGGGTGGCTCAGTGGATTAAAGCCTCTGCTTTCGGCTCAGGTCGTGATCCCAGGGTCCTGGGATCAAGCCCCTCATCAGGCTCTCTGCTCAGCAAGGAGCCTGCTTCCACCTCTCTCTCTATCTGCCTGCCTCTCTGCCTGTCAAATACATAAATAAATTAAAAAAAAAACTCAATTACAGAGATGGAAAATAGCATTAAAATCACTTTCCAGGGACGCCTGGGTGGCTCAGTTGGTTAAGCGGCTGCCTTCGGCTCAGGTCATGATCCCAGTGTCCTGGGATCGAGTCCCACATCGGGCTCCTTGCTCGGCAGGGAGCCTGCTTCTCCGTCTGCCTCTGCCTGCCACTCTGTGTGCCTGTGCACGCGCTCTCTCTCTCTCTCTCTCTCTGACAAATAAATAAATAAAATCTTTTAAAAAATTTTTAAAAAATCACTTTTCATAATTTTTATATTTAAAAATGTAATTCTGTTAAGGCCAGGGTGGTTTCAGATAAGGCAGTCTCAGTAACATTTGAAACTTTAAGTGGCAAATGCAAATGAGTATTTCTGAGTCTCAAAATTAGCCAATCATTAGACTCACTTGAGATGACTGTTAAAGACACAGATTTTTCAGCTTAGCCCCAAGTTTGAAACTCCAGAAGTAGAACCAAAGAAGTGGCCCTTCTGTTTGAAGTGGGCAGTGGGTTTAATTGGTGGGTACTGGTTACGGGACCCTTGAGGGTGGAGGCAAATATTGAATGAGGTAGATTCCCTAAGTCTACAGGGGCTGTGAAGGGCAGGTCACATTTAGAAATAATGGCTGTTGAATATAAAACAAAGATTGATGAATGTTTCGTTTGCACGATATCAACATTTCATGGGGAGTAGTCACAAACATGTCACAACTGTAGATCAAATATCAAGTCTAAAACTTCCTTATGTTTAAATCTAGCCTTAAATAATGTGAAACAGATCACGTAAATAGGAAGGTGAAGTCCTGCACTTTTTCAAAGTTTTAAAAACCTGGGTTCATCTAGTGCACGTTTCCCTCACTCTGTGTGGGTGGGTGTGTTTAATAATTGTAAAGTTAAATTTTGAAGTCTTACTTTTTTAACCACTGACAATGACAATGCTCCGTTTGTTTCCCAATGTTCCATTTCGAAAAAGATGGATCACCGTTTTGGCAAGGTATGAAGGAACAACAATAGGGATAAATGGAGTGCTTGGAAGACAGATGTGTGGTGGTGTGTCCAATTTGATAGAATCACCCTTGCATATTTTTCTCCTACATTTCTTGAACTACTCCCACTAAGGGAGACCACTAAGAAGCCAAGTACTTCTCGGCTTTTTTTTTCCTTTAAAAAGGCTGCTTCCAGAGTCACTGGTGTAAAATAACAGGAATCAAAGGATTCATGGATCAAGAAAGATGGTTTCTGATAACTTCCAGCAGGTTGGTCCCTTGGAACTGATTTTTTTTTCCAGGAGGTGTGATGGATTGGAACTAATGGATTCAAAAAATTTCACCACCATTTATTTACTAAAAGCAGCCAAGCTCCACAAGGCTGACCTTGCTGCTGTTGTAAGACTCACAGCGTGACTATGTCTCCAAAAGCAACAAGCCCAACACTTCCCTGCATCAGAATCACAGAACACCAGCCTCAAAAAATACTCTGCAGCAAATAAGAAGCATTCTGCTATCAAATTTGGGACAAGACGAACACACACACCGTCACCTCTCAGAGGGCCTTGGGGATATATTAGCATATGTGAGCTTCTGAGGGCCCCACAGTAGGAAAAACAAGAAACAAAAAACAAAAAATGTATAACTCTCTTTCACTCAGAATTTCCAAAACATATTTAACCGCTTATTTTAGTTCACTACGGCTGCCTTTGGAAATTACCACAAACTGTGTGGTTTAAAGAACAGAAACTTACTGCCTCACAGTTATGGAGGCCAGAAGTCCAACAAGAAGGTGTATTTAGTTTCCTCTGAGGGTTTTGAAGGGTTCTGTTCCAAGCTCTCTCCTTGGCTCATAGATGGCTGTCTTCATGTTCACGAGGTATTCTTCCTATGTATCCATGTCTGAATTTCCCCTTCTTGCAAGGACCCTCATCATATTGGATTAGGGCCCATCTGAACTTGATTACTTCTGTAAAGACCCCATCTCCACATAGGCCACTTTCTGAGGTGCTGGGAGTTAGGACTCACATATGAACTTGGGAGGGGTAAGGACACTCTTCAACCTATCACACCACTGAACACCTTTTGCAAATGTCGTCTATGAACAGTGTGCAGCACCCATTTGGGAAAATGTAACCATGGCCTCGCTGGTTACCATGCTTGGCCTTAGTAGTTCCCAAATGCCATTTGCAGAACAAACACAGAATCATGGGGGGTGGGATTAGGGGAAATGCACTTTTAAAAAATTGTAGATTCTTGAGTCTCACCTCCAGAGATTGAAATCCACTAGATCTAGAGAGGAACTCAGGCACTTGGAATTGTGAAACCTGCCCAGGCTCAGACATATAGCCAGATTGGAGTTCTACAGCCATTTAACACTTCTTTGTTATTTTTAGACTTGATTTGGGCCAGAAATCTCAGAATAGCTGCCTAAGAATTGCGCTTTCTTTTAAAATAGTGTGAACATAGGATTATTTCCTTATCTCTGTTTTTATCACATCTTGTAGCTGCCTCCATCCTGATACAAACTATGTAATGTGCATAGAGACCCTGCCTTATTCACCTTTTCATTCTCTGTGCCTACCAGAGAGCTGGCAGATAATAAGAACCCAGTAAGCATGGATTAAATGAATCAGTACCCAAAGCATTGCACACAAACATGTACAATTATTTTATTATCTTAAAAAAAGGTCCTTGATATTGACATATCTTTAGTCTTGGGATATTTCATCCACACCTAAGATTTTAGAACATAACCCAGGCAAACCTTCCTCACCTCCCCCTTTCTACTCCAGCCTGAACAGACTTGAGTCTTATGTTTTCAGGACATGTTTATTTTCAGAACACTTTATACTCTTTTCTAGCCTTGAGGATTTTTGTCCATGCTATGTTGAGATTCTTCTCACTGCTCTCTTCCTCCACCCTACCCCCAATTGCCACCACTCTTGCCAAACTAAATTTTGTTTCCCCTGTCAGATCTGGAGTGGTGGTCCACTTAAACATTTCCATACAATGCTTCGGTTTTCTTTAGAGACATTGATCACACTTGTAAAAATTAGTTCAAAGGCTGCTCTCCATGCCAGACTCTAAGCTATTTGTGAGTAGGCTTCACGCTCATTGTGTTCATTTTTGAAAGTACAGAAACTTGTACAAAATAGGAATTCAAAGATTGATTGAGGGATGATGTACTCTAAGACGCTAACATGCTTTTCTCTACATGGGATGTAGAACAGGGAGCTTCTCTAGAACAGGGACTAAGTTTAATTCATTTTTCTATTTTGGACAACTGGCAGAATGCCTGGAAGACAGAATGTTTTCATTAAGTTTCCTTAAAATTGTTAAGGTTTTTTTAAATTTGTGTCTTTGTTTACTTTTGCCTAGATGAAAGCATGGGAGGGAAAATTTAGGACAGGGGTAGATGTTGGTGAAAATACAAAAATAAAGTTATTCTTTCTTGTCCTTAAAGCTCAGACTTAAAATATCTTTAAAATAAAAATAAACTGGAATAACAGGGAATATTTACTGGAATCAAGGCACACCAGACAGCTGATATGATTCTAAGGAAACAAAAGGTAACAGTAAATGAAAGAACAGTTTAAAAGTCAGTTTTCACTTTATTCTAACCAGTAAAATGGCAATACTAGTAGACTATAATAGTTATACATGTACAGTGCAATACCTAAAACACCAAAAAATCATACCTAGAAAAACTATACAAAGAGATATAACAAATAAAAAAACAGTACAGAAAAATCTAAATGGAATTCTAAAAATATATTCAGGGAACCCAGAGGAAAAAGAAAACAGGAAAAAAGTAGAGAACAGGGGCACCTGGGTGGCTCAATGGGTTAAAGCGTCTGCCTTCTGCTCAGGTCATGATCCCAGGGTCTTGGGATTGAGCCCCACATCAGGCTCTCTGCTCAGCTGGGAGTCTGCATCCCCTCCTCTCTCTGCCTCCTTGTAATCTCTGTCTGTCAAATAAACAAATAAAATCTTAAAAAAAAAAAAAAGTAGAGAACAGAAAAAAACAAGTCAGTTTTCAGATTGCCAAGATCATTTCACATATAGATCTTGGCAGTTATCTTCTTAGAGAGAAACTGGAGTATTTATCGGCTGGGGATTCCACCAGTTCACTATTTCTAAAGGCAGAGGAGACGTGCACAACCACGACACATGGGGACCATGACCATGAACAGACTTCAGGTCACAGAAGTGATCAGAACTGAAGGTACTATTTACCTCTTTCCTGGAAAATACAGCTCAGCTTCCTAACGCTTGTGATGTTCTGTGTATGCAACCACCGGCATCAAGATCTTTCTTCCCAAAATACTAAAAATTACCTTCCTGGTCACTTGCTGTCTGTCTTTCTAAGGTAACTGTGGAAAATAAGGGAGATGGGTACCTGTTTCCTAGGGAAGGTGGAAATGGGTCTTTCCACGAAGTGAAAGAGAAATTTCTCTTTCCAATATCTCCAGGGTAGAGAACTGTTCATGAGAGACTGGAGAAAAATCTTGCACTGGAAGAAATGGCCTTCTCAGAAGGAAAGAGATTGTGATTCCATTTACTTTCTTATGAAATGGACTTTCAACATCGTTAATGGATTGGGATGATAGCAACTGAGGTCTCTTGGCAGTAAGAGGAACTAAAAAAGGGGCTCCCTGCTAGGGAAATGACATCTGACTTTCAGGGCTGGAAGATTGTGGCACAGAGAGCCTAAAAACAGGAATATCACCTGGTGTAAATATGGCAGCATTAGAAAAATGGCCTTCCATACCTGAATAACCACCAAGGCCCAACCCCCAGCAAGACCACCAGCACAGCAATAGATTCATGTTCTCAGGTTTTCTGCTGAGATATTCAGAAACCCACAGCACATCTCGGTGGGTCAGAATCCCCCGAGCTCGGCCACCTGGAGTCTCGAAGCAGCACTGGCTTATGCCTTTGTTCTAGATCGCTTCCTGATTCTGGGCCAACACAAAGAGAAGAGGAAAGTCCCAAAGGAAAGAAAAGCGAAGGTTTTGTGATCAGTTTAAATATTTTTTCTAAATGTTAGCTTTTTTTTTTTTTTAAATACTCCAGGCTGATGAATGGACTGTTTTGACCACCATGGCAAAGAATGAATTATTGGCGTTGTAATACTTTCTTATTGCTGCCTTAACAAATTACCACAAACGTAGCAGCTGAAAACAACACAGATTCATTATTCTACAGTTCTGGAAGTCAGAAGTCCAAAATGAATCTTACTAGGCTAAAATTAAGGTGTTGTTGAAGCTGCATTATTTCTGTAGACTCTAAGGGAGAATCCATTTTGTTGTTTTTGTCAGCTTTTAGAGACTGTTGACATTCTTTGCTGGCCTCTTTCTCCATCTTCAAAACAGCAGTGTAGCATCTCCAAAATCTCCCTTCTCCTTCTGTTTCCAGAGTTATGTTTTCTTCTCTTTTTAATCTGATCCTACTGCCTCCTTCTCATAAGGACCCTGTGATTTCACTGAACCCACACAGAAAACCAAGAGAGTATCCCCATCTCAAGATCTGTACCCTTAATCACATCTGTAACATCCCTTTTGGTGTGTAAGGTAACATATTTATGGATTCCAGGGACTCAGTAGGATGTAGGGATCTTCAGTGTGATGGGGGTTGGGGAAGGAGGGACATTATTCAGTGTACCATATTCACCCTTCATTGTACCATATTCACCCTTCATTGTCTTAACAATGAATGACTGGTCAGCACCCATAATCACCTTAACAGAAAGCAGGGCTTTTTAACAGCGCAGTCACTGGGCAAGACAAAGAAAAGGGAGCAAGGCTGAACATGAAGTAACATAAGTGCAATGGACAAAACCTGGTGCTTCAGGTTCTGGTTTGGTTGGATGGCATGGATATCAGTGCCATTAAGTGAAGTCAGAAATCCATGATACGACTTCAGGAAAAAAATATGTGATTGTAGATACTTTCAGATTGAGATAGAGTATCATATAAATTAATCCAATACCAGATACAAATCCTTATAACATATGATCATGTGTTATATTTTAGAAGGGTTTGGCATATGTACTGTTATATATTAGAGGCTAATATAGTTCAAAGATTTATTATGACATTTAAGATACTGCAATGTAGGTAACTTACAAGTCAATTCACTTCTCAGCTCTGCTTTGATCCCACACCCACCAAGATGCAGAAGCAACTTTTCACCCATTTCTTTTTTTTTTTTCAAGATTTTATTTATTTGACAGATAGAGATCACAAGTAGACAGAGAGACAGGCAGAGAGAGAGAGGAGGAAGCAGGCTCCCCACTGAGCAGAGAGCCCGATGCGGGGCTCGATCCTAGGACCCTGGGATCATGACCTGAGCCGAAGGCAGAGGCTTTAACCCATTGAGCCACCCAGGTGCCCCTAGATATTCACTTTTGAAACTGATTTTTGAATTCATAATTTTATATTCTCTAGAAAGGACCTCCAGATTCTATAATATTTAAGATTTACAAAACCTGCCTATGCTGCCTAAATGGATTTATAAAAGCATCCAAGATGGACCTCTCCCATGAGGACTTTTCATACAGGGCTCCTACATAATATTTTTGCATATAGTTATGTATAATTAATTTTCCTTCACCTGTACCATGTTGGCCAAAGTTATCCATGTCCAGCTCATTTTTATCCCTGGTGCTCAGAAAGTTACCAGGTGTTCAGCCAGAATTTTATAAAACTGTATTAATGTATTAGGCAAAGGGTAGATTCAAATTAATTCTTACACATGATTTGATCTAATGGATAAATTAGGGACTGGCATCAGCATTAACTGTGTAATTGCATTCACCATAACATTCACAGAAGAAACAATACTCGGGGAGGTTTGCCAAGGTTGAAAACAAGATTTCTGAGCAAACCCACATCTGTCCTTTTTCCATGCTGTGAGACACTTAGGGAAGGTTGTCAACATTTGGTTGCCCAGCTGCCCTGCCAGTGACCAGAAGGACAATGCATGTGTTTCTGACAACAGTTCAAGCCAGGATCTCTAGTTCAACTTTATCAATAAATATCAAGGTTTACCAATACTAACATTTTGATCTCCCATCTGCCTGTTATATGTCTATTTTTCATAATTTCTAGGAGGGAGTGCCATGTTTGGTTAACCATCCTTAAACCAAAACAATTCCTTCAGAAACATTGGATGCTATGCTCTGGTGTTTGTTTTCCTAGGTAAGAAATTCCTGCTCTGAGAGTTCTAGAGAAAGATTTGCCCAGATTTGAACAGATTTCGGTGGGGAGAGGGGACCTCTAAGGTAAAGAGGTGGCTTCTGACTAGCAGAGGAATGAACAAGAAAACCAAAAAAAGAAAAAAAAAGTCTTCAAAATTCAGGCCAAAGAAAATAAAGAAAAGGATGAAGGAGCAGCCCAGGGGGGTTAGGCAATGGAAAACTCCAGAAGGATTAGTGGGAGGACAGAACACAACTGAGGGCCAGGAGGATCATGGGAGAAAGAATTTTTAAAAGGCAGATAGAAGATTCTAGTGCCCTGAGGAATGTCCAGGCCCCCAGGGTAAGGAGAGAAGGAAGAGGAACAGAGCAAGTCAAATGTAAGAAAAGGATAGAAAAATGAGGAGGAGGATTTGAAGATTTATGCACCACTGCGGGTGGGGAACACACATTTATTTGTCATTTTGATGTTTGCTGTTAATGTTTTTCATCTAATTCCTTTAAAATTTTAGTTAGGACTTCTTTAACTCTAAAACAGGATCATTAGCTGGGAGTTAGAACAAATCAAACACAAAACCATTGCAAACAAGTGGGAGTTCTCATAACCCTAATCAGAAAGGCCTGTGTTGTGTTTCTAAACCATGTCCCAAGGGTCTATGAGAAGTGTATAATGACAGTGTTTCCATAAGAGCCTGATTTCATACAATCACCGCTCAGATTAAATGTGGGGTAAATTTAAAAAAAAAAAAAAAGGCTGTTTTCAAATCCAAGTCCCTCTTTGAAATTTAAAATATTCTTTTCTCTTTAAAGATGTATTTATTTGAGAGGGGAGAGGGTCAGTAGGAGAGGGAGAGAGAATCTCAAGTATATTCCCTGCTGAGCACCCAGCTTTGGGTGGGGCTCAGTTTCAAGACCCTGAGACCATGATCTGAGCCCAAATCAAGAAAGCTACGCTTAACCGACTGAGCTACCCAGGTGCCCCTAAAATCATATTCTAAGCTGATGGTTCATATAAATTATAAAGCAAGGGAATGAGCTAAAAGCAGCAGCACAAAGAAGATTTTTTTTAAAAAGCAGGGCAGGAAAAAAGACAAGCCAGGGTTTGGTTACACCTTCTTACAAAACACATCAAGTCTCCTAAGTGTATCAGATCTACACCCAGTGGTCAAGGGCCCTGGAGACGCACTTCGAACAGACTACCTAGGAAAACACCATATTCAATTCAGGGTTCAGGCCCACTGTAGACCCCCAGTTTAGTCATGTACTGAAGTCCCCAAACTCATCCCTCAGTGGTCACCAAAATTGTGTCAGTCCCAGAAAACCCATTGCCATTCACAAAGGCCAAGGGCTTTGGTAGTTTATGCAATGGCAAACACTTGCTTCAACACCAGCGCCTTCCTTTGTTGGATATTTGTTTGAAATTCTACAGTTGGGAGATGTTTATGTTCACATGAAAACAAATGGAAGCGAAGCATCTTATGGTAAGCATGTCTCTAGAAAAAACAAATTCCATTTTTTACACATAGGAAACAGCAACAGCAAAATAAAGTTAATGTCTTCGACTCATTTTGTTGTAAAATTATCTGTAAGTTCTTGGACACTGCCCTAAGAAATCATTTAATTTGGGTTATTGTAGGATATATGACTCTTAGAAACTTGGTTTGGGCAGTTGCATCTTTAATGAGGCTGATTAGTTAAGAGGAACAGATCCTCACTAGATTGAAAGCTGTCTCAACAAATGTGGAACACTGTATTCATTTAATTTATTTTAATCAATAGATTTATTCATACCCTGCCTTCTTCCAGAAAGGATTTAGGGCAGCTTAGCTAGTGTGAAGGTCTGAAGGTATAGGTGTTCATGAATGCCTCAGATTAACATCTAGAGCATATAACGTATCCAGATAGTTTTCAATTATCAATGTGTTAATCTGAGCTTGGAAAAAGCTTTTAAACTGCAGTGAAATATCAACTAGCTTTGAACCTGCATTTTTAGTAAGCTTTTTTGTCATTTGGAAGCCTGTACAATGAACCTATTATACCTTTTTAAAAAAAGAAAGAAAGAAAAGCAACCTTCTGGTGTTGCTTTTGTCCATCTTATCTTATCATTCAGCAGCCTATTCAGGATCGTATGTGGGAAACCATGTGTGTAAGATTGAGCCCTATACTCCCTGTACGAACTTCTTGGAAAAATATCCTTCTTAAATGGAAGCTATGTGTAAAAAAGAGAGAGAGAGAGACAGAAACTCTACTTCTTTAATGAAGTTGGCTCCTTATTCAGTATGTTTCAAATCTCATGTTTAAAATTAAGAAAACTCAAAGCAGACCATCTCTAGAGGTTTTCATAGCCCATTTTTTTAATGACAAATGCCTCCTTAAATTAGATTGTTATCAAATTCTTATAGTAAGAGGGATAGAGTACCATCTTTAAAATGATCTGCTATGCCTCGATATCCCTTTGTTTTTGAGATGAGTTTAAAGGGTGCAAAGACATCAATTTTCTACTAATGTATACCAATATCACATGAACATTACAGGGATAAGAATATTTGAAGAGTTCCCTGAATATATAAATATGCATGATTTGAGGGCCCAGGACAGAAATGAAAACAAATCTTTATTGAATTCTAATCTCAAGACTGAAACAGACTCATCCTGAAATCCTGTTAACTGCAGTAACCCCAGTTTATAGCTAGATTCCATCTAGGAGATACAGTAGGGCCAAAGGTCTCACTATTGCAGAATATTCATTATACAGTATTTCTGTTGACAGGAGTGAATATAAGAGCATTTATAGATGTGACAAACAGTTGGTCAGATCCCACTGGCCATTTTGAAGCCTCATTGGATTTTTCATTAGATTTGGTGACCACTGATTAACTAAGAGCCCATTCTACCACAACCATTAATTTTCCCTTGAACAATTTCATGGCCATCACTTCAATGAAATAAAGAAAATAAAAGGTAAGTAATGGTCTCAATAACCTGTGAATAACTGCTGCAAGCCCAGTAATTTCCATAGGGTTTATTCCTACCCTATACCATAGAGCTTGGCCATGGCCCAAGGTTCTGTTACTAAGGAATGGGGGGGGGGGGAGTTCGGCATGAGGGATGGCTATTGGAAAGTCAATAGGAATCTCCATCCTCTTAGGTACTCCAATACATTAATGTACTCATCCCCACATGGAACAAGCTGCATCCATTTATTCCAAGCCTAGAACCTGCGTACTTTCTTCTCCATCAAGCTCAGATATGCTTGCTGTAAGACTAAAAAACAAGTTAATACTCCCATTAAACCAAATATAAAATGGTAAATGAAGGGACTAGAGTAACTGCAATAATAATAATTAAAGAAAACAGTTTGGGGAGGAAGGAAAAGGAAATACATAGCAGTCACAGCTCCCCAGCAATGATCAAACCCTGCAGGATGGAAACAGCACAGCCATGACAAGACCATGCAATGGCAGCTTAATTGTTGACCCGCTGACAGTCCATGGATGGTTATGATCCCTGGGAGTCCTTCCCTTGTCCCCTGCGGCCCTGACACTGATCACTCCAGGAAGTTCTTCTTTGTATATCATCTTTCATAGCCACAGTCGAGGTAGACATTGTGGAGTATTTCTTTCCTTGGTGTCTTAGCTTAGGGTATGTAACAAAATACCATGGACTGAGTGGTTTGAACAACAGACATTTACTTCTAAATTTCTAGTGGCTGTTAGGTCCAAGATGGAGGTGCCAAAATGGTCAGTTTCTGGTAAGAACCCTTTCTACCCTAGAGATGGCCACATTTTAGCTGTGTTCTCACATAGTAAGGGTGAGAGGTAGAGAGGGGTAAAGGGATGAGGAGAGAGAGGGAGCTCTGGTCTTTTCCTCTTCTTATAAGGACACTGATCCATCATGGGGATTCTACCCTCATGACCTCAACCAAATCTAATCACCTCCCAAAAGCCCCACCATCAATCACATTCGATGTTGGGGTTCCAACACATGAATTTTGAAGGGACACAAACATTCAGTCCATAACACTTGGGGTTACCTAGCTTCGGTGGCCCACATCTAGGTGCTACAGGTTTAGGGACTCAAACTTATTTAGAGATTTTTATAGTACCATCTATTTTTCAGATAGGCTTGGGATTTCTTCGGCTGTACATTTCTCTCAAAAACTTGGTAGATTTCCCATCTTTTTGCTGTCAGTAAGTTTCTGTACAGATAACCACAGTCAAATACTTTATCTAAAAATAGTTTTAAGTTGGAAGACTTCCTTTAACCTACTTGATTCCGTGTTCTGTCATTTCCAAGTCCTCCAAAGACAGGCAGGAACCTCGGATCCATTTGAAACAAAGGTCTCAGGTGGGAAGATAACAACCTACATCCCACCTTGGGAGTAGCCCACCAGCTGTGCAGTGTGGTTGTCCCCGTCGAAGGAGACTACTATTTAAACTGCTTTAGAAGTGGGGGTGGATAGTTTACTTCCAACTCAACAAAACTGCAAGGTACTAGACTTTAGAAGACCTAAATCACAGACTTCAGGCACGGAACACCTACCTGAGCAAAGCAGCACTTTTTTTTTTTTTTTTTTAACTCTTCCACACATTGGTGAAGTCCATCCTGAGGTCATTTCTCACTTATAGAGCTGGCAAGACACACTGCTACATTGAATTTGACCAGTTATCAGTCCTCAGGTGACATGTTTCCTTTCAGGGAAGGTGGGAAATCAAATGTGTCACTTGCAATTCTGTCCAATGAGCTTCCCTTTCCGGTTGTCCTTCAGGGAAACCCCTGGGGTGACAGCAATCTACTCCCAGCTGCCAACAGCACAGTTTTCACAGTCATCTGGAAACCATTCAGGATTTTCTTCTTCTCCACCAGCCAACTTGTCATGGAAAGTATCTGATGAATCCTGGGGAGTGGGTTGAGGGAGAGCTGGTGAGAAAGGAAGAGTGGGAACCCTGGGAGTGTGAGTCACCTCTTCATTCACTTACCCAAGTGGGGAAGTCTTTGAGCTCTCCTTAAACCGATTATCAAATCAGTTCACTGATGGAATACTAAATGGCCTGCTCGGCGTTGTGGCCCAGACCTGCAGTCCTCAATATGGCAGTCACTAGCCACATAAGGCTACTGGGCATCTGAATGTGGTCTGTCTGAATTGAACTGTGAGAAAAGTATGAAATGCACATACTTTGAAAATTTACTAAAAAATGTAAAATTTGCAATAATATTTTATTGATTACTTCTAATTGAGAAATTTGATGAAGCTGTGAATTCAACCCACATTGTAATTCAGCAACCCACTGGATCAGCCTCTGCCTAATATTTGGCTGCTAGTGGTAAGAAATTGTTTGGAGGCAGTCATTGAAATGCTATGTCCTATTAACCATGACTTGAATAGAGAATTTCAAGGTTTGCACTAGACTTTTTTTTTTTTTAAGCAATTTAGTACAATTATAAGAAGTCAGCACACCAGCTCTCTATTCTTGGTTATAAAATATCCATAAATAGAATAAGTGCTAGTATCTTTTCACTTAGACGCTCTGCTGGCAAGAACATTAGCTTTGTGAAAACAGAAAAGCATTGAAATCATAGCAAAACAACAAATACTTCATCCAGATCCTTGATCAGCCTAGAGCAACATTCCTAGGAATAATGCTGTTCCCATCAAGTGCCAAGATTTGAGCTGCTTTCAGTTATCTGGTGTGATACTCACTTCTTTCTTTTTTTTTTCCCCTCCCTCCATAAATATCTATGCATAGTCAAATGTAATTTTGAAAATTTAAGTCATTACCAGAAGACCTGGGATTATAATGTTATCTTTCTTCTCTATTCAGAACGGATTGCATTGTTTTTTGGCTTTGGTTTTACATATACATAATATATGCTATATCACACACACACACACACACACACACACGTACTATAGCTGATATTACAGTTGATATATGTATATATCTCACCACATCTCAATCTGGTTGCATCTGCCTTGCAAAGGCTATCAAGTCATTCTGTGCATTTCCTGGAGCCATAGGTGTGTTTTATGGGAGGAAATGGAAGAAAAAACAACACTATTCCTCCTATTTAGCTCTCACTCAAAACAGCTGGGACTGGTATAAATTTGTTTTAAGACCATGCCTATATTCTTATCAAGCTGAGTAAGCCAAAAGAAATATAAATCATACACACTCAATGCACACATTTTTTTCTTTATTCCTCATTTAGGAAGAGAGTCATAATTAAAAATAGGATATCAATTGGACTACAACCACTGTAAGTCTTAGAGAAAATTTCATCAGAAGTGGAGAGTCAAGAAAATATCAATTTTTCACTTTATTCGTCATCAGAAAAGTTGGTTTTGTGGAACAGAAAAGTCAGTGGTTCTAAAACTTTACCTGACATCCTGTCACCTGGGGTGTGTATGGGGAAGAGGGCAGGGAGGGTAGGGAAGACTTGTTAAAACAGAATCTGCTAGGGTGCCTGGGTGGCTCAGTCGTTAGGCGTCTGCCTTCAGCTCAGGTCATGATCCCAGGGTCCTGGGATCGAGCCCCACATCAGGCTCTCTGCTCCACCGGAGGCCTGCTTCCACTCCCTCTGCTTGTGTTCCCTCTCTCACTGTGTCTCTCTCTGTCAAATAAATAAAATCTTAAACAGAATCTGCTGAGCTTCAACCCCAGAGTCTCTGCTTTAGCAGCTCTGAGGTGGGACCCAAGAATTTGCATTTCTAATAGGTTTACAGGTAACACTGCTATTTTTGGCCTGGGGAACCTTACTTTGAGAACCACACCTTCTTTGTTTTGTTTTGTTTTGTTTTGTTTTGTTTCCCAGCTTTCACATGAGTTTTACTTTAGATAATAGCAAGAAGCTCTATTCCATTACCTTGGACCTTTCCAATATGTATGTTTGTTTTGTTTTTTTAAAGTGAGGCAGGCAATTGGGTGAGAACCAAGTAACATTTTTTATTTTAATTCAATTAATTAACATGTAATGTATTATTGGTTTCAGAGGTACAGGTCTGTAATTCATCAGTCTTATATAATACCCATTGCTCTTTACATCACATGCCTCCCATAATGTTCATTACCCAGTTACTCCATTCTTCTACCCTCTCACCTCCAGCAGCCCTTAGTTTGTTTCCTATAATTAAGACTTTCTTATAGTTTGTCTCCCTCTCTGGTTTCATCATGTTTCATTTTTTTCCTCTCTTCCCCTATGATCCTTTGTTCTGTTTCTTAAAGTCCACATATCAGTGAGATCATATGATAATTGTCTTTCTCTGATTGACTCATTTCATTTCACGTAATACCCTCTAGTTCCATCCATGT
Organism: Mellivora capensis; assembly: GCA_004024625.1. Lineage (NCBI taxonomy): Eukaryota > Metazoa > Chordata > Mammalia > Carnivora > Mustelidae > Mellivora > Mellivora capensis. Next base: position 68,527 of record PISX010010592.1, read on the forward strand.
CATTGCAAATGGCAAGATCTCATTTTTTTGATGGCTATGTAATATTACATTTTATATATATATATATATATAGATAGATAGATAGATTATATATAGATAGATAGATAGCAGATATATATATATATAGATAGATAGATATATAGATAGATAGATATAGATAGATATAGATATATATAGAAGATGTGGTAGATATATATATATATCTTTTCCATTCATCTGTCAAAGGACATCTGGGATCCCCTTCGGATCACTACATTTGTATCTTTGTGGTAAATACCCAGTAGTATAATTGTTGGGTCATAGGGTAGCTCTATTTTCAACTTTTTGAGGAACCTCCATACTGTTTTTCATAGTGGCTACACCAGCTTGCATTCCCACCAACAGTGTAGGAGGTGAGAACTACATCCTTAAGATATCATTGGAAAGGAGAATGTGAATGCTTCATCTAATCAGTTCAATGCCTCCCGCTGAAAGGGAAGTGGGAAAGGGTGAATCATTTGCAATCGATTTGAGATCCAGACCCCTAAGCCATCCACCTCCTAGATTATGTCCTTTGGGAGTGTTGGCAGTATTGAGATATAGAAGATACTGTTTCAAACAACTATAAATAAATGCAGCTTATTTATCACTCTTTTAGAGGAAGTAGGCTTGAAATAAAATTATCCTGGACAATCTTCATTGATAAGGAGCCAGTAAACCCTACCTGATTTTTTTTTATATAATTTTTAATTTTGTTTTATAAACATATTTTTATCCCCAGGGGTACATGTCTGTGAATCGCCAGGTTTACACACTTCACAGCACTAACCATAGCACAAACCCTCCCCAATGTCCATTACCCCACCCCACTTTCCCTCCCCCCTCCCCCCAGCAACCCTCAGTTTGTTTTGTGAGATTAAGAGTCACTTATGGTTTGTCTCCCTCCCAATCCCATCTTGTTTCTTTTCTTCTTTTTCTACCCCCCTAGTCCCCCATGTTGCATCTCCACTTCCTCATATCAGGGATATCATATGATAGTTGTCTTTCTCTGACTGACTTATTTCACTAAGCATGATA